>JAPXFY010000035.1:884611-894611 GCA_030674185.1 Monoplex corrugatus
GCTAGAATCAGCCTCATCATGGATTCGATTTTATGAATATTGAAATGAAAAGTTTTATGTCACAAAAGATGATGAAACTTTCATGTCAGAATATATGTTTAAAAAAATGCAGTATTCCTCCGTATATCATTTGAGATCGATTGTTGCAATTTATTTTCTGATTCAACTGAACACTTTGAAACCAAAATATTGTTAAAATGTCAAGTGTATTTGTGGTGCACAATTCACACTGTATCACTGTGTGTTTCACTGCAAAATACTGGTTTTTTTTTTTTTAATTTAGAAAAGCAATTTTTACCAAAAGTGTTTACACAAGAAAACTATTCTGAAACTCATTTTAAAGAAGTAACATCAGATCAAGGTTTGTCAGTTGAAATTTCAGAATCATTACGTTAAGTTTATGAAGTTTGTAGTTTAGTGTTAAATTTTCCCTTCACATTGTTGATGGTAGAGTTAAATTCTCATTCCATTTTTCTATTCTCCCACCTACTTCTGTTTCTTACTGTCTCCTCTCTGCCCCCAATCCAACTCGCCCAATTCTCATCCTCCATTTTTTCTCCTGTCTGATACCACTCATTCAGACTCAGACGTGTGTGTCGAGTTACAGCCCCTGATTGCATGTTCCTCTCTCTCTCTCACTCACCCCCATCCCCCCTTTTAAAGATGGCGACAAGACTGGACACACAGGCTTCTGATCCCCAGCGTTCATTGTCATTATAATAGGATTTTGTGCTGCCGTCAGTTTTTGTTGTTGTTGTTGTTGTTGTTGTTGTTTTTTAGTTTAATGAGGATTACACAGCTATAAGAAACACAAAAAGTCTTGTCGTCCCTGAAATATGATTGGTCGGGTAGAAGAATTTTAACCAATAGAGCCAGACAGGTGTAGCGGCTTTCCTTACCGTCCGTTCACTCAGTTATAAGTACAAAATCTTGGAATTTGTATGGTTGGAGGGGAGGTTGGCTGGTTTTCCTAGTTTGGGGATTCCAATGATCTCAGCTGTCTTCCAGTCCTTGGGAATTACTCCTTTCTCCCAACAGGTCTGGTAGAAGGCGTGAAGCATCTTGATTGTCGGTTCGTTGAGATGTTTTAGGATATGGTAGGAAATGGGGTCAGGTCCTGTGGCCTTGGATTTAGTTGTTAAGTTGCGGATGGCTTCCTCTACTTCTGCGTAGGTGAGGTCTGCGTTGTGAGGGGTTGTGTTGTCATTGATGTCTGGATCGGTGAAGGTGGACTCTGCTGTTTTTCTCCGCTTCTGTTCCTCTAGGGGAAGTTGGGCAGTTTGGCTGACACTGGCAAAGGTGTCGGCCAGTGCGTTGGCCTTGTCGAGGTTGGTTTTGGTGGTCTTGCCGTTGTGGTTGAGGGGTGTTTCCGGTTTTTTTGTGCTGCGTCGTAGGAGCTGGATTCTCTTCCACATTTTCCCCATGTCCTTGGGCTCTTTTATTTCTTCGTGGCAAAACTGCTCCCAGTGGTTCTTCTTGGCCTCCTCAAGGATTGATGTGCAGGCAGCTGTTGCATCCTGGAGTGCAGTCTTGTTGGAGGCTGCTCTGTCCACTTGGTAGTTGCGGAGGGCTTGTCTCTTGGTTTTAACTGCAGCTGAGCAGGAGTCGGTCCACCAGATGGCTGTGGATTGTTGCTCTCTTTTGGATGATGGAGGTTTTTGGGGGATGTTGTCGTTGGCCGCTTCCAGAATGATTTGGCGGATGTTGTCATAATAGGTCTCAATGTCATCATGTCTGGGGTCCTTTTCGGGGTTGTTGCAAATGCCTGCCAATTGAGCTGCAAAGAGGTCCCAGTTTGCCTTGTGGTATTGGAATGCTGGGGTCTTGTCAATCTCAATCTTCTTGGCTTCAGGTTTGGTGGAGATGTGTATGGGGAGATGGTCGGATTGGAGATGATCTGTCCCCGTTTCCCACCCTGCATCTATGGCGAGGTCTGGAGAGACAAGGGTCAGGTCGATGGCCGAGTCTTTTTGGTTTTTGCTTCCAAGTCTGGTGGGGGAGCCGTTGTTGAGTAGAATTAAGCCCGAACGGCCTACTGCCTCGACGAGTTGGGTGTCGGAGCTGGTCTTGGCCTCAGGGTCCCAAAGCTTGTTGTGGGCATTAAAGTCCCCTCCAACGATCCAGCTCTGGTTGGCTGTGTCGAGGTCAGCAAGCCATTCGGTGTGTCCTGTACTTGCGCTGCCTTGGGGGTAGTAAATATTTAGGATGTTGAGTTTCTTCCCGGATCTTGTGGGGATGGTGACGCAATTGAGGCTGAGTCGGCATTCGGTCTTTGGGGGTTTGAAGTTGCTCGGGGTCGTTTGGAGCCTGGTTGACACATATGTGGCTACCATCACTCTGCCTTTCTCTGTCGAGTAGGCTGGGGGGTGGAAGCCGTTGATGTGTGGGATGGAATCCTTCTTGGTATTCAGGGACTGGAGAAGCAGGATGTCCATGTCAGGGTACTCTGTCAGGTAGTGTTGGAGGTTGGGTAGTCCGGTGGAGATGGACCGGCAGTTCCACTGTAAGATGTTCAGTTTAGATGCCATGATCATTTATTGGTTGTGTCTTCTGCTTGGAGGGTTGTAGCAGAGTCTCTGCTTCTTCCGAGGTGGTTGACAGTGGAGTTGTCATTCTCCTGTCTTTTGGGGCAGTCATCGGCTTGGCTGGCTGGATTTTTGACTCAGGCTGTGGGGTCTTGGTTTTTAGCTGGGCTTTTAGCTGGATGTGTTTCGCCTTGACAGCTTCCAGCTCTTTCCGGAGTTCCTTCATTTCCTGAAGAAGTTGGGTGTGACTTGACAGCATTTGCTGCATCATTTCCTTCAGATCTCCGATGGTGCTGGAGTCCTGGTTGGGGGGTGGGCTTGGCGTTTGTATTTCCGGTTCTTTCTGGATGGAATGGGCTGGTGGTGATGGCGGAGGTTGGTGGCCAGTTCTTAGGGTGAGTGTTGTCCTTGGTTTGGGTCGTGGAGGTTGTAGGCGGATTGTTTCTGTTGGTCGATTGGCTACAATATCCGCAAAAGATTGTTGACCCCAGCTTCGATTCGGGGGTATAGTGGGGGTTTCAGTTGGGGCTTTGGCGTTTGGCGGTTCCTTGGTCTTTTTGGCTTCTTGGAGGGCTGCTGTTCTGGGCATGTACTTGGCCGACCGGATCTTGCTGGCTTGGCTTGCCTCCTTTTTGGCTGGGCAGTAGCGGGAGGTTGCTGGGTGGTTGCCCCGGCAGTTGATGCACTTGTAGGCCGTGGAATTGCATTCACCCTTCTTGTGTTTGCCTCCACAGGTAGCACAGGTGGGGGACCGGCGTTTGCATTCTTGGGTCTTATGCCCTAGGCCTTGACAGTTGTGACATTGTAGAGTCGGTCGGCTGTATGGCTCCAGGGTCAATACCTGCTTGCTGATGGTTACTGTGGCTGGCAGGGTGCTGGTCTCTAGGACAAGGAGCACCGCTCTTGATGGGGCGCCACTCCGGAGGGTGAGTCTCTTGGCCAGTTTGACCCTGGCGGATCTCTGGTCGACTCTTTGGATGATGTCTTCTGGCTGGAGGTGGAGCGGGACGCCCTTGACTACGCCAGCCACTGTTGGGATGGGGATCCAGCAGGTGACCTTGGTGCCCCCGATGTTTTGGAGTCTGGCCAACCTTTGCTGTTGAAGGGTGGTGGAGCAGCCCACCACCACTTTGAAGGGGGCGTTCCTTGGTCCTATGGGTCTGATGGAGAGGACCTCGCCCACAGCTTTTCCCAGGAGGTCGTCGAGGTCCCATTCCTGGTTTTGGAGTATCCCTTTTCCCGAGGCGTCTTGGATGAAGACGGGGTGGTCTGCATGGGGGGCAATAGGCTTTCTGGGAGGTGGATGTTTGGGGGCTTGATGGCGTTTGGATGTCTGGTGCCTCCTCACCACTTGCCACTCATTTTGCATGAGGAGTTCTGGGTCTTCCTCGGGTTGGTCTTTCGCATCCTCGGGCCGGATATTCATGGGGTCGTCTGTCGTATCCTCAGGTTGTGCAGCTCGGGAGGAGTTGGTGGAAGCCTGATCCGCCTCCTCATCAGAGGGGGTGCTGGCTTTGGTGATTTTGTGGGGAGTGGAGCTTTCGTTGGAGTGCCTCCTCTTCCTCGATTTTTGGGGATCTTCCTGGAGTTCCTCACCGTCCAAGTCTCTTCCACATCTGTAGAAGTCTCCTGTTGGTCTTGAGGACTGACTCCTGAGGGGCCTCCTGTGCCTGAAGATGGGGAGCTCGTCTCCACTACTCATGGAGAGGATGTCAACTTCTGGGCTCCTGGAGCGTGAGCGTCTCAGGGGGGGTCTTTGTTGTTTTCGGCCTCTTCTCTGTTGAGGCTCCCTGGTCTCTCGTGAGAGGCTGTGGTCCATGGTTGGTACCGTCCGTCCCCGCGGAATTAGAGTTACGCGGTGAACAGTCGATATCGATAGATCTGCCTTTCTTTCTCTCTCGATGTGTATTCGTCAACGGTTAGGCTTGGTACGAGAAAGATGAAATAGAGTATTGACGTGGTGAATGATCGACGACGACGACGGCCAATCGCCCTCACCCCCCATCTAGGCAAGCTGTACGAGAGGATCGTCAAAGACAGACTCCAACATTACCTAGACAGCAACGAGATCCTCCCACCCTTCCAGGCAGGTTTCCGACAAGGACGCAGCTGCTTGGAGCATGTCTACACACTCCTGGAGGATATCAAAGACCACAACACCAGGGCCAACAAAAACATCACCACTGCAGCATTCTTTGATATCAAGAAGGCATTCGACTGCGTATGGCACGCCAAGCTTCTGGACAAACTGAAATCCCTCGGAATCAACGGACGACTCTACCAGTTCATCCAAAACTTCCTTCATCAACGAGAAATCAAGGTAAAAGTGGGAGCTTCCATCTCTGCCAGACACCTCATAGACATGGGCGTCCCCCAAGGCAGCGTCATAGCTCCACTACTCTTTAGTGTGATGCTCCATGACATCGACAAAGCTACAATAGCCAAGGATCTCAGAACATCACTCTTTGCTGATGACCTAGCCATCTGGTCCCGTCACGTCACTCAAAACCAAGAAGATGCCTTGAAAAAATTCCAATACCGTGTCGACCAAGTGCAACTCTACATGCAAGAAAATGGCTTCCAACTAGCAGCCGAAAAAACTGTCTTCATGGTGTTTGGCAGAGGCCGCCCAACCAACAAAACACCCTACCTCATCAAATTAAATGGACACATCATCAGGCCCTCCAAAGAAGTCAAGTTCCTGGGTGTTACCATCGATCAACACCTCACTTGGCACTCCCACTTCAACAAGGCCATCCACCAAACCAGAAAAGCCCTAAACTCCCTCAAGATCCTGACGCACCAAAGCTGGGCAACCCCAAGCAGTCTACTGACTGTGGCCCGCGCCCTCATACGCTCAAGACTCACATATGGGCACCAAGTCACCTTCACTGCCACAAAGACACAATGGAAGCAGCTCCAAACGGCAGACGTACAAGCCATCAAGACGGCACTCGGCCTCCCAAAGTATGCCAACACCATACTAGCCTACCAAGAAGCCGGCTGGTTACCAATCAAAGCGGAGTTCCAACGACTCAACGCCTACTTCGAAATCCAGCAAAGCACCATCCCCAACTCAACCGGGCCTAAAATCATCACAGAAGCTCGACCCAGAGACCAAGCCTTCCGACGCAAGCTACAAACAACAAAAAACACAACCATACCCCTACAAGACAACACCAGCCAACTCTGGGAAGCCTGCCAACTATCTCCCCAGGACGTCATCCCATGGCCCCAACTCCACCCTAAAAGATGGTGCCAAGAAAAGCCTTCCATCATCACCACCATCCCAGGAAACGTCACCAAAAGTGAAAATCTCAACCTACTTGGAGTACAAGCCAAAGAACTCCTGGCCACCAAGTACCAACGACATCTCCACATATACACGGACGGCTCCATCAAACAGGACCTCAAGACGGGAAGTGCTGCAGTCATCCCTGACTACAAAGTCATCAAAAGAGCAAGCATCAACCCCGGGGTCAGCATTTTCACGGCAGAGATGCAAGCCATCCTCATGGCATGCCACGCTCTCCTAGAGTTACCAGACCCCCCTGTCACAGCGGTCATCCTCTCCGACTCCAAGTCAGCCCTGCAAGCATTAAAGAAAAAACACAACGCCAACAGGAAGGAACTGATTGCAGAAATACAACTCCTCTTCCATCAAATCATTACGAGAGGTACCCAACTGACCCTGCAATGGCTCCCCTCCCACACTGGAATCAGAGGAAACGACATGGCAGACACAGAAGCCAAACGGGCAGCAGAGACAGGAACACCCATCAACCTCCGATTCTCCTCAACAGAAATCAAAAAGAGGATCAACAAGACAAGTATCCAACTCCACGACCAAGCCCTCAAAGAGACTTGTCAAGAAAAAGGCTGGCTCCATCAACCCACCAAGGCCAAAAAACTCCACAGAGGACTACCACGGAAAAACATCAAGATCCTCATCAGACTACGGGCGGGCTGCGCCCTAGGGATCCTCCAAGAACTCACCTGCCACTGTGGAAACCCAACAACCCTCCACCATGTCATCAAACCATGCCAGTTTCTGGCCAAGAAAGTGCAACCCCTCAAGGACTTTGCCGAACTCCATAATTTAACCACAAATGACTACCTGCTCCCCCACCCACAATTGGGACTGGAGCCCTGCCGACTGCTCTCCAATGCCATAATTGCAGCAGACATCACCAAATGGTTCTAAATAAAAACCGCAGCCGGTCAACCGACCAAGTGAGCTGCTGGCAGCCGGTCCCCGACCAAGTGTGCTGCCCACAACCCAAACGGACCTTCATCCAACAACATCCTCCGGACTTCACCATACCAGATGCCACAACCCACCTAGAAGTCGCACGCCCCGACAAGCCTTCAAGCAGGATAACCACCCAACCTGAGCAAGAAACGGAAGACAAGCCTCAACTCCTCCCCGGACAGCCCTCCTCCTGCCGCCTCTTCACCCAACCCCCACCCTCCCCCACAATACGCGAAAGCGAGTACCAGGTCCATAAGGGCGAAAGCCAATTGGACCAAAATCCCCACTCCATGTACCCATTTGTATGGTTATTACTGTATTCTCGTTAAACAGTATCTACAAATATGTCTGGTCGTGGTAAAGGAGGAAACTTCCATATGCGCATGGCACCTAGCGCCAACCCCCACCCCCCTCACAAACATGGAGATAAGACATGAGGGTACACAATAAAGTGCTAAGTTGAACTTATCGACCATGATAGTCGACCATATATACAGTATGTGTGTATGTATATCATATGTATATGTATATGTATATAACACACACACACACACACACACACACACACACACACACACACACACACACACACCACACACACACACACACACACACACACACACACACACACACACACACACACACACACACACACACATATATATATATCTATATCTGGCCGAAGTACTGAGCTCAACATTCTAGTTTGTTATTTGTTTTTTGGTTTATCTGCAATATATATTATAAATATATGATAATGTACATATATACACGCACGCACATGCACACGCACACACATTCTCATCTCACACACACACACACACACACACACACACACACACACACACACACAGACATACACACACACACACACACACACACATGGGCAGAGACAAAACGCAACACGCTTATGCCTTTCGTTCGCGAAGTGCATCAAAGGGAAGAAACTGTTGGTACCACGAAGTTCATTTTCGAGCGGAGTTATTTCCCATTATCCTAAAGTGTGGCACTCACCTTGAACGGTGTAGGCCTAGGCCTACTTACTGTTCATAGCTTACCTACCTGACTGTCGAACAAACAAATAAATAAACTGAAATGACAACTGCAGAAATATGCCAGTCATGGTTTTTGAAACATATCAAAATCAAGAAATCTGCGTCAACATGGAATGATGGATGAAAACTTGCTGTTGTACCCCAAACCTTTGTCCATGGCTACTGTTACCAGTCGTACACTATAAAATTAACAAACTTAGGAACTACAGGCCAAAACCAAACTTTACAAAAACAACCCAAACCCCGAACATTGCGAAACTGTAGTTCAAATAGAATCACACGTATAATTATCTTAATTTCTGTATGACTAACGTCAACGGCCACACCACGTTGAAAACACCGGTTCTCGTCCGATCACCGAAGTTAAGCAACGTCGGGCCCGGTTAGTACTTGGATGGGTGACCGCCTGGGAACACCGGGTGCTGTTGGCAATTTTTTATTTTCTTCTCTTCGCTCGTTATGTTCCTTTCTTCTCTGTCGCTCTCTGGAACAAACATTACACTTTTCTTTTTTTCATAATTTGTTTTTTGGTTTGGTTCTAACGTAACATAATACACATTATGGAACTTTAGCCAAGCACATGCCCAGTACCCATGTTGATAGAAAATGCACACATCATGTACTCATTTCTCTCATCCAAACTGCACTAACCTCCCTCTTGTGCAATCCTCTCTCTCACACTTCTGTTCTGTTCTGTAGATTTTAAAGTCCTACCACTCTCAGAGTATACGAGGACTAGCTATAAAAATTGTTCAAAAGAAGTTTTAAAAATGTTAGTTGCATTGTGAGATACCGATGCTTCTGTCGGTTCTCTGGATGGATGCTGTCTCACAGATTACCTTCCACAACCCTTATCCCCGCATGTATCATATCGTGTGACTGTGTGTGTGTGTGTGTGTGTGTGTGTGTGTGTGTGTGTGTGTGTGTGTGTGCATGTATGTGTGTGTGTCTGTGATCGTATATGTATGTGATACTGAGTGTGTGTATGTCTGTGTGTCTGTGATTGTATGTGTGTGTGATACTGTGAGTGTGTGTGTATATGTGTGTGTATATATATATATATATATATATATATGTGTGTGTGTGTGTGTATGTGTGTGTGTGTGTGTGTGTGTGTGTGTGTGTGTGTGTGTGTGTGTGTGTGTGTGTGTTTGTAGTGTGTGCATGTGATATGTAAGGGTATGTGATGTCAGTGTGAGTGTGTGTACGCATGTGTATGTGTGACAAATATGAGTGTGGTTCACGTGTGTATGATGTGTGTGTGTGTGTGTGTGTGTGTGAGAGAGAGAGAGAGAGAGACAGACAGACAGTCTGTGTGTGTGTAGTCCTTTCCGGCATGCTATTTCTCTATGGACTTGAACCCAGACACATGCAATTAACCACACTAACAGTGGCCACTCTCTTCTTCAACATCACTGACGGCCTATAAACTGGCTGCCTCAATACTAATAAATAAAAAATACAGATTAACAAGTCAATCCATTCATAATTATACTAGAAGACCTATTCTTCAAGACACTTTATGTTGTTCCCATATCAGGCATAAAAAAGACAGACAGGAAGAGAAGATCAGGAAACTTGTCACTTATTTAACTCATCTTGTGACACTGTACATACTTTTATATGATCTGTGATGAATAAACTTCTGTACTGTAGTTGTCTCTTACAATGACCTCAATTCTACTGGTGTTGCGTCTTATGTTAATCTCTACTGCATTGGTGTTGCCTCTTATGATGATCTCAATTTCTATACTGGTTGGTTCTTTTGATAGAGCCATGGACTCAACATCTGATATCTCAGGTTCAATCCCAGCCTGCAACAATGTAAACTGGCCTGTTGGCTGCTCATCTTAATGTTTCCATCATTCTGGTGATATCAGCTTAGTGTTTCATAGGTCCCTCCTCTCCCCACACCTCACTCGCTGTCTTCATTTCAAGACCTTGCCGGCACACAGGGTTTTGCACAGACTCAGGGAGTGTGCCACATAACTGCTGGCAGATCTGGGTGGAGCACAATTCTCTGAGTGTGATGAATCCCTCTAGAACAAAGTCCAAACTTCAAACTGGTCACTGGGCACACGGTCATATGGGAATCTGCCAAATAGTTGCTGGCAGATTTGGAGGGACTGCATGTGGAATTGTCTGACTGAGAGCTGTGAATCCATCTT
>JAPXFY010000035.1:899611-937111 GCA_030674185.1 Monoplex corrugatus
CAGTACATAAGTCTTTATTTCTCTTGAAACAATTAACTTGAGTTTGTGTTCATTTTGAGTTTTTCACAAAATTGAGAGTTGTTTTTCTAGAACAGACTATGCTATCATTATCATTTCTTTACTTCCTCTCCTTTTTTTTTTTTTTTTTTAAACATAAACAAAATGTAGAAACTAATCTTATAAAACAGCTCTTTCAAAACAAACCTATAACATTATATAACTGTTCAAATAAATTAGTCTCTGGCTGTTTCAAAACTGTTTACAGAAAGTAGTCATTCATTCTTTCTGGTTTTTTCACAACTCTTCCACTCCTTGTGGTGAGTTTAGAGTGATCTCCTTGTGGTATTCCTTCGTTTTCTGGAGCTTGAGTTTGTTTGAGAGGGTGTTTTTGATTCTTTGCTTTATCCTTCTTGTCTTTTGTTTGCATATAAGTTTCATTTTCACTATCAGTGTCACTGTCAGTTTGTTCCATGTGTGTGTGCTGTTGTTGATTGCTAAAGTTATTTTTGTGTTGTGGGTGTGGTCTTTTGTTTTTCTTGTTTCTGTCATTGTTTGTTTTCCTGTTTTGTTCAACTTTCATCAGATCTCTTCTGTTTCTCCTCGCTGTGCCACTTTCTGTTTGAATGTAATAAGATCTTGGAAATTTTGTTGCCTCTAAGAACTGTCCCTGGGATCCATTCATCATTGACATTCACATATATATTGACTCGAAAGGCACAAGATTAAACAGTCTAATAGGATAGAAATCTTTCACTAATCTAGGTTTGATATTTAACACATGTTATTCCAGTACGTTGCGTTGAAACAATAGAGCTAACCTTACATTCACTGGACTTTGTTAGAATACGTGTAGTGATAATACACTTTGTGCTGTTGTACTAAGTGAGTGATTCTGTCTTTGTGTCTAATCACTTGTCTTGGGTTTGTTTGTGTTGATTTAATACGGTCACTCATACTTTCTTTGTTTAAATTGAACTACTGCAAAGTTATGTTATGAGGGATGGTTGGACAGAAGTAGTACCCTCTTCAAATTTGCCCCAGTCTTTGATTTTTTTGTGGTGTGTTCACTATTACATGGGTTTATTGATCTAACATGATGTTACAAAACATTTTGTTTGTTTGTTTTTAGTTCCATTTTCTACACCACTTCAGGTCTGGAAGATTTTTCTACAATGCTATGTTGATGATGATGATGGGGATGGTATCATGATGCTATGGATTTCCAATTTGGATCAAGACTGTGACTGATTATACTGTATGCTTCCTTTCATAATATAACTCAAACACACCTGCTCTAGTCACTCTGGACTGTTCCATATCTATTCTTCTTCTTGTACTCTTTGCTCTTCTTTTTATACTCAGGTGTTCAAAATCCCTCAAAACAGATGAAACATATCCTTTCCAATTTTTTGTGTTCCATTTTGGAGCTTTTCTGAAGAAATATCTGCCCTCTGATCTGAGAGAATTGCCTGCTACCTTACCTCTCTTAAGACCCAGCTTAAAGCCCTCTTTTTCTGAGGGTCTTTCTGTTTGAATTAAATTTGTTTCACTGATCCTGTCCTATGCTTTTTTAATGCATTCCTGTAGTGTCTTGTACATAGATGTTATTTAGAGTGTGTGTATGATGTTAAAGGATAAAAATAGTGAGTGTGTGTTCATGATTAAATTTCGTCTTTTTGTTTTGTAGAATAGTAAGTGTCTAGAGAACTGCAGGTCCACCACAATTCATTATACTATTGATATAATTTTGTTGTCATAATATATGCTGGCATTAATCAGGCCTGAGAATTACAGATACGATACAAGACAAGACAAGACAAGACAAGACAAGACAAGACAAGACAAGGCAAGGTAACATAAGATGATATAAGATCAAGTTTTATTTGCAAAGGTGACAGATAAACACTATACACAATTTCCATCTTCATCCAGCCCTTGTCTCACAGGGGACTAAAATATCTTATCTAAATCATTGAATATCAAAATATACGGTACTTGTGCATATGTTATTTCACACAAACACATACTGACAAAAGTTGAGAGAGAGAGAGAGAGAGAGAGAGAGAGAGAGAGAGAGAGAGAGAGAGAGAGAGAGAGATTTGATTGATTTTTGATTGATTTGGTTCAGTTTTTACCTCGACACCCACCTCAGGTGATATGGCTGATGGGGATAACCATCCCAGGGAAGTGGGGGAATGAGGACTTATCTAATCCTATAGTGACACCACCAGAACAACAATGATGTTAAGATGGAGCAGTGAAAAGGCCAGTTTTAATATAGCGCACCCCGTGATATGTACCCACAACCATTAGCATGTGAATCCGACGCTCAAACCAACTGAGCTACTGGGGCTCGCAGACAGAGAGAGAGAGAGAGAGAGAGAGAGAGAGAGAGAGAGAGAGAGAGAGAGAGAGAGAGAGAGAGAGAGAGAGAGATCAGAATTAGAATCAGAAATTTATTCAGTTAAAATGGGGCTAGAACACATTATAAACATTATACAATAAAAAAAAATATGATACATTGTTGTTCTTGGACAATACATACTTCAAATGTTATGGAATAAATGCAATATAGGACCCACACTCAAACTTCAATTATACAATAGAAGAGAGAGAGAGAGAGAGAGAGAGAGAGAGAGAGAGACAGACAGACAGACAGACAGACAGGCAGGCAGGCAGGCAGGCAGACAGACAGACAGACAGAGACAAAGGAGACAGAGAGAGAGAAACAGACAGAGATAGAGAAACAGACAGACAGACTGAAAATTATCCTAGACCAATTTCCTGGGGGAACACCAGAAACATGTGACCACACAGTCACTTGATCGTCATTGTCCACCTTCCATTAGTCACGTGAGAATAGGCCTATATACATCAGGACAAAGCCAAGAAAAGGAACCATTGCTGTGTGACACGCTGTGTGAGAGACAGAACGTACGACATAGGCCTTCATTGTACTACGTCCCTCAATACTTGGAATTATTTCTCTCAAGGTGAGTGACAGCATTGCATTACTTTTGCTTGTGTATAATGCATGTATACCTGTGTGTCATTTTTTTTTATACGAATAGAGAAACAAACTTTTAAAAGAACAATGATATTTCTTTCTTTTGTGATATTACATGATTTTTGGAAACACATACCCCATACCCACTAACAGGGTTAAAACTAATTGGACTAAATGATAAAGTTGCGATCAGTTGGTCATAGATAGCTAAAAGTTATCACATGCCTGGTTAAAATTCCACATGCCTGGTGTAACCAAGAGAGGATTAAAAACATTGGAGCCCCATCACTTGTTGTGCTTAGAAGTTTACCAGGGTTCTTTGCCATTTAATTGGCTACAGGGGAATCAGTCAATTCACCGTTGATTTATGAATCACGACTATTTTGTTCTCATTAGGCCTATTAAATGAAAAACTGTTATCTGAGATTTCCCACAAAACAGCGAGTCAAGAAACATGATAGTCTTTTGCTCTGTAGCACAACACAAAGCAAGCACAAGTGTACAAGATGAAAAATCACATAGTAAAATAAAATTCAAAAGAATTGAGCAAATGATTCAACAGAATTAAGCAAATGATTCAATAAAAAAAGAAACTGAATTCCCTGCCATGAGGTAGTAAAATCATTCAGATCCATGATTTAAAGACTGTGATTGCTTTTTATCTGTTTTAATGGGCATTAGCCTGGCTCATTAAAATGTTCTGTTCTGGAGGTAGTAACATCTTCCTTATTCTTGATTTACAGCCTTTATTATTTCAGAGGCATTATCCTGACTGATTGAATAGTCTTCTATCCATGAGGCTTACAATAAAATCATCCTTATCCATCGTTTAAAGCCTGCTTATAGGCATCAGCCTGGCTGATTGAATAGTATTCTATCCAAAAGGTTTACCATAAAATTATCCTTATCCACGATTTAAAGTCTGTTTAGGGGCAATAGCCTGGAGAATTATATTTTCTCCATGAATGAATGAAATCATCGTTATCCATGATGTAAAGTCTGCCTTTTGTCTGATTTCAGGGATATTAGCCTGGTAAATTGAAGAGTACTGTCACCTTGTAATAAAATCATCCTTATAATTCTTAATATTGTAGGCCTACATGTAGGTCTATATGTGGCCATCAGTCACTAAGCTTTGAGTTACCAACTTGCTATCTGACCCTTCAGGGCTTTCTAATGTTGAAAACAAGGTGAACCTAACTTTTGTGTGTGTAAATATTCTCACACATCAATGACCATATGAATTTAAAACAGTATTGTCTTTAATCATTGTTTCTACGTTTTGCAGGACCAATAAACATGACAACCACCATCAGAAGTCTTCAGGACATCTGTATAAACTACCTTGCTGACAATTTTGATCAGATGTGGATATTCTCTGAGGGCAATCAGAACAAGATTGTGTGGCGTGACCCTGGCTTAGGGTTCCCTGGTGATGTTCCTGAAAAACTAGTGTACAAATTAAGTGAGCAAGGGAAGCTACACGATGGGACATTATCTTTGTTTCAGTATGAACACGCCTGTCTAAGAGATGTTACAATCCCAGATGCCCGGTGTGGTAACAGAAAAAGGATTGAAAACATTGAAACCCCATCGCTTGTTGTCCTTGGATATTTCCAGGAGTTCTTTGTCAGTGACTGATGTCCTGAAGTGCTTAGGATCACAGAATTTGACAAATCTGAAAAAAGTAAAATTTAAAGATCTAAAAAAGACAACACCTTGCCCTGAGTCCATTTCAGTTGGTTCAAACATGTTGTTTCCCATGCTTGACAGTGTTCGTTGCCTAAGTTTGACAGACGTAGGACTTACAGATAGTTGTCTGGGTGTTATAGCAAGCAATGTTCCAAATCTTCAAAGTCTGGATATATCTGAAAACTACAATATAACCAATATTTCACCTCTTGAAAAGCATGTGCAGCAGCTACAAGTGTTGATAATGTACGAACTTAAGCAGCTGACTGAAGTCTCCACTGTTGATACTCTGCGTAAGCTAAAGCAGTTGCAACATCTGGATGTGTCTATGGATGAGAGATGCGCAATTCCTGGCGACTTTCAAATGAGTTCCTTGCTGATGGATCCATCCACCAATCCCAATCTGACATCACTGGACATGTCTGGAAAAGAGGAAGTGACAGAAGAAATGCTTGGGTAATTGCTTCATCGTGTCCACACACACACACACGCACACACACACACACACACACACACTCACACACAGGCACGCACGCACGCACGCACACACACACACTATCATACATACATGTACACAAACCACACACATACACAGACACACACACACATAAGAACACACACACACACATACACACACACACACTACCATGCATGTATACAAAAACACAGACACACACACAGTAGTACACACACAGAGTGGTACACACACACATACATATACACACACACACACACACACACACAAACACACACACACAAACACACATACACACACACACACACACACACACACACACACACACACACACACACACACACACACACACACACACACATACACATTATATGGATGGACAGACAGAAAGACAGGCAGACAGATACAAGTCATTCTCCATAGCTGTATTCCAGATGTATGACACAGGGCGCCTAAAATAAAAGTTAGCAAAACCTTTTAACTTTGTTTGCACTTAAAAAGTTGGCTACTGAGGATGTAAAACTGGGAATACAAACAAGACACGTTATTTCCTGTTTTATTCATGACATATTTGTATGTGTTTTCATAGATATGTAGATATGTGTGTGTCAATGTGTGTTTGTGTGTTTGTGTGTGTGTGTATGTGTGTTTGTGTGTGTGTGTGTGTGTGTGGTGTGTGTATGTGTGTGGTGTGTGTGTGTGTGTGTGTTGTGTGTTTGTGTGTGTGTGTGTGTGTGTGTGTGTGTGTGTTGTGTGTTGTGTGTGTGTGTGTGTGTGTGTGTGTGTGTGTGTGTGTGTGTGTGTGTGTGTGTGTTGTGTGTTTGTGTGTGTGTGTGTGTGTGTGTGTATGTGTGTGTGTGTGTGTGTGTGTGTGTATGTGTGTTTGTGTGTGTGTGTGTGTGTGTGTGTGTGTTTGTGTGTGTGTGTGTATGTGTGTGTGTGTCAATGTGTGTGTGTGTGTGTGTTTGTGTGTGTGTGTATGTGTGTTTGTGTGTGTGTGTGTGTGTGTGTGTGTGTTTGTGTGTGTGTGTCAATGTGTGTGTGTGTGTGTTTGTGTGTGTGTATGTGTGTTTGTGTGTGTGTGTGTGTGTGTGTGTGTGTGTGTGTGTGTGAGAGAGAGAGAGAGAGAGAGAGAGAGAGAGAGTGAGTGTGTGTGTGTGTGTATGTGTGAATGCTAGTCATCTCTACGTTTGCCCTTTTCAATACTTTGTTCAGGGCATTTCTGGATGCACAACCATCACTAACTTTCATGGGTCTGTTGTACAATGAAGCCAACGGCTATCCGATGTTTGACGTGAAGTCCCCACGGTACAGACCTGGCATTAAGGTGAGTGAGTGATAATGATCATCAATGAATTTTGTTTTCTATTTCTGTTTATTCATTTTAACAAGATTTATAAGACAAACGATGTGACCTAAACAAACTCATTTGTTAAAGTTCAAAACACATGCCAGACTATCACATCTTCAACAAAGGATCTGTGTGCATCAAGTACAGTCACTGTCAAAAATATGCAAGACAAATATATCAACATACACTGATAGATCATAGAGAACCTATGTGTACACCTCATAAGGAAACAGTCATATCAAACTTCATTTGTAGCTGGGGATAACTTGCTGGTAATAGATATAGCTACCATTTTTCTCTTAAAGTGTACAAGTTCCACCTGCATCTGGTATTTTATGGGAATATATCTTTAAAAACAAATGTTTAATTACACATACTTACTATACCTCACTGATATATCGGTAGGGGTGCAGATCATGTCCTGTAACTTCCTCTGTTCTGTTGTATCAGACTGTAGAGTGCTATAAGAATAATTGGTGATAATTGTAATGGTTCTGTTGCACCAGACTGTAGACTGCTATAAGAATAATTGGTGATAATTGTATTGGTTCTGTTGTATCAGACTGTAGAGTGCTATAAGAATAATCGATGATAATTGTATTGGTTCTGTTGTATCAGACTGTAGAGTACTATAAGAATAATTGGTGATAATTGTATTGATTCTGTTGTATCAGACTGTAGAGTGCTATAAGAATAATCAGTGATAATTGTATTGGTTCTGTTGTATCAGACTGTAGAGTGCTATAAGAATAATCGGTGATAATTGTATTGGTTCTGTTGCACCAGACTGTAGAGTGCTATAAGAATAATTGGTGATAATTGTATTGGTTCTGTTGCACCAGACTGTAGAGTGCTATAAGAATAATTGGTGATAATTGTATTGGTTCTGTTGTATCAGACTGTAGAGTGCTATAAGAATAATCGGTGATAATTGTATTGGTTCTGTTGCACCAGACTGTAGAGTGCTATAAGAATAATTGGTGATAATTGTATTGGTTCTGTTGTATCAGACTGTAGAGTACTGTAAGAATAATCAGTGATAATTGTATTGGTTCTGTTGTATCAGACTGTAGAGTGCTATAAGAATAATCAGTGATAATTGTATTGGTTCTGCTGTATCAGACTGTAGAGTGCTATAAGAATAATTGGTGATAATTGTATTGGTTCTGTTGTATCAGACTGTAGAGTGCTATAAGAATAATTGGTGATAATTGTATTGGTTCTGTTGTATCAGACTGTAGAGTGCTATAAGAATAATCAGTGATAATTGTATTGGTTCTGTTATATCAGACTGCTCTGTAGAGCATTATGAGAACAATCAGCACATTGAGAAGTTGTTGTCTGTTCTCTATCATCTTTGATGAAAATGTTAGCCACTTCATAATTTCAGGTCTTACTTTAAAAAAGAAGCTTCGTCAAATTTTGCACCTTAAAAATGGCCTTTGTAATTTTGACTGAATTGCATGATGAGCTGTTTACATTAAATAACAACGAGGTGTTTACATTAAATAACAATGAGCTGTTTACATTAATAACAATGAGGTGTTTGCATTAAATAACAACGAGCTGTTTACATTAAATAACAATGAGGTGTTTACATTAAATAACAATGAGCTTTTTACATTAAATAACAATGAGGTGTTTACATTAAATAACAATGAGGTGTTTACATTAAATAACAATGAGCTGTTTACATTAAATAACAATGAGGTGTTTGCATTAAATAACAACGAGCTGTTTACATTAAATAACAAAGAGTTGTTTACATTAAATAACGAGCTGTTCACATTAAATAACAATGAGGTGTTTATATTAAATAACAATGAGGTGTTTACATTAAATAACAATGAGGTGTTTACATTAAAAAACAATGAGGTGTTTACATTAAATAACAACGAGGTGTTTACATTAAATAACAACGAGGTGTTTACATTAAATAACAATGAGGTGTTTACATTAAATAACAATGAGGTGTTTACATTAAATAACAATGAGCTGTTTACATTAAATAACAATGAAGTGTTTACATTAAATAACAACGAGGTGTTTACATTAAATAACAATGAGCTGTTAACATTAAATAACAACGAGGTCTTTACATTAGATAACAACGAGGTGTTTACATTAAATAACAATGAACTGTTTACATTAAATAACAACGAGGTGTTCACATTAAATAACAATGAAGTGTTTACATTAAATAACAATGAGCTGTTTACATTAAATAGCAATGAGGTGTTACATTAAATAACAATGAGGTGTTTACATTAAATAACAACGAGGTGTTTGCATTAAATAACAATGAGGTGTTTACATTAAATAACAACGAGCTGTTTACATTAAATAACAATGAGGTGTTTACATTAAATAACAACGAGCTGTTTACATTAAATAACAAGGAGGTGTTTACATTAAATAACAATGAGGTGTTTACATTAAATAACAACGAGCTGTTTACATTAAATAACAATGAGGTGTTTACATTAAATAACAATGAGGTGTTTACATTAGATAACAATGAGCTGTTTACATTAAATAAGAACGAGATGTTTACATTAAATAACAATGAGGTGTTTACATTAAATAATAATGAGCTGTTTACATTAAATAGCAACGAGATGTTTACATTAAATAACAATGAGGTGTTGCATTAAATAACAATGAGGTGTTTACATTAAATAACAATAAGGTGTTCACATTAAATAACAATGAGCTGTTTACATTAAATAACAACGAGGTGTTTACATTAAATAACAATGAGGTGTTTGCATTAAATAACAACGAGCTGTTTACATTAAATAACAACGAGCTGTTTACATTAAAAAACAATGAGGTGTTTACATTAAATAACAATGAGGTGTTTACATTAAATAACAACGAGCTGTTTACATTAAATAACAATGAGGTGTTTACATTAAATAACAATGAGGTGTTTACATTAAATAACAATGAGGTGTTTACATTAAATAACAATGAGGTGTTTACATTAAATAACAACGAGCTGTTTACATTAAATAACAATGAGGTGTTTACATTAAATAACAACGAGCTGTTTACATTAAATAACAATGAGGTGTTTACATTAAATAACAATGAGGTGTTTACATTAAATATAAATGAGCTGTTTACATTAAATAACAATGAGGTGTTTACATTAAATAACAATGAGTGTTTGCATTAAATAACAATGAGGTGTTTACATTAAATAACAACGAACTGTTTACATTAAATAGCAACGAGCTGTTTACATTAAATAACAACGAGCTGTTTACATTAAATAACAACGAGCTGTTTACATTAAATAACAACGAGGTGTTTGCATTAAATAACAGTGAGGTGTTTGCATTAAATAACAACGAGGTGTTTACATTAAATAACAATGAGCTGTTTACATTAGATAACAACGAGCTGTTTACATTAAATAACAATGAGGTGTTTACATTAGATAACAACGAGCTGTTTACATTAAATAACAATGAGCTGTTTACATTAGATAACAACGAGCTGTTTACATTAAATAACAATGAGGTTTTTACATTAAATAACAATGAGCTGTTTACATTAGATAACAACGAGCTGTTTACATTAAATAACAATGAGGTGTTTACATTAAATAACAATGAGCTGTTTACATTAGATAACAACGAGCTGTTTACATTAAATAACAATGAGGTGTTTACATTAGATAACAACGAGCTGTTTACATTAAATAACAATGAGCTGTTTACATTAGATAACAACGAGGTGTTTACATTAAATAACAATGAGGTGTTTACATTAACTAACAACGAGGTGTTTACATTAAATAACAACGAGGTGTTTGCATTAAATAACAGTGAGGTGTTTGCATTAAATAACAACGAGGTGTTTACATTAAATAACAACGAGCTGTTTACATTAAATAACAATGAGCTGTTTACATTAGATAACAACGAGCTGTTTACATTAAATAACAATGAGGTGTTTACATTAAATAACAACGAGGTGTTTACATTAAATAACAATGAGGTGTTTACATTAAATAACAACGAGCTGTTTACATTAAATAACAATGAGGTGTTTACATTAAATAACAATGAGGTGTTTACATTAAATAACAATGAGGTGTTTACATTAAATAACAATGAGGTGTTTGCATTAAATAACAATGAGTTGTTTACATTAAATAACAATGAGGTGTTTACATTAAATAACAATGAGGTGTTTATATTAAATAACAATGAGGTGTTTACATTAAATAACAATGAAGTGTTTACATTAGATAACAATGAGGTGTTTACATTAAATAACAATGAGCTGTTTGCATTAGATAACAATGAGGTGTTTACATTAGATAACAATGAGCTGTTTACATTAAATAACAACGAGATGTTTACATTAAATAACAATGAGGTGTTTGCATTAAATAACAATGAGGTGTTTACATTAAATAACAGTGAGGTGTTTGCATTAAATAACAACGAGGTGTTTACATTAAATAACAATGAGGTGTTTACATTAAATAACAATGAGGTGTTTACATTAAATAACAATGAGGTGTTTACATTAAATAACAATGAGGTGTTTACATTAGATAACAATGAGCTGTTTACATTAAATAACAACGAGATGTTTACATTAAATAACAATGAGGTGTTTACATTAAATAAGAATGAGATGTTTATATTAAATATTTATGTTGCTACTTACAATGATACGTTCTACACAGAGCAAAACATGATGGTGACTGCTTTATGTTGCTACGTACCATCAGTCAATTCCCAGGCTTTGAAAGGAGTGCACGATTTCGACTATTTGCTGCTGACTGAAAAAGAGAAATGTGAACATTCTTAATGGATGGTATTTTAAGTTATTGTCGTCATTATCATCGTTGCAGCGTCGTCGTCATCGTCGTCATCTTTACTGTGAACTAATTTGATATCTTTTTCCTGACTGGATAGGCACTCTGTGTGAGTGTAAATAATAGTTGTGACCAGTAGTAATAGTAGTAGTAGTAGTAGTAGTAGAAGTCATAGTAGTAGACGTGGAAATAGTAGTAACAATAGTAATACTAGTAGTGGTAGCAGTAGCAGTAGACGTAGTAGTAAGGTAGTAGTAATATAGTAATGAATGTGAATGTTTCAGTGAATGATCAGTGTGTGGGCTATCCATTGATCTGATTCGTACGCATCATTAATAGTAACAGTAACAATAATAATAACAATAGCTGAACTCATAGTAATAGCAGTAGCAGTAGTGCAATTAGCAGCAGCAGCAGCAAAAACAACAGCAGCAGTAGTAGTAATAGTAGTAGTGGTCACTATTTCGTAGTAGTGACAAAAACAATCATCATCGTCATCATCAGGTGCCTTGCCGCATGGCGTTGGCGATTATGGACTTCCATGTGTCTCTATCTCTTGTTGCCTCAAGTGTCTCTTCCACCCTCCTTGTCCCCAGCCATTCTGCTAGTCCATCTAGCATCTTCTCCCTGGGTCTACCCGGTGCTCTCTTTCCCTCCAGCTTTCCCGTTGTGACCAGGTGTTCCAATTCCCCTTTCCTCATGAAATGGTCTATAAATGTTGCCTGTCTTTTCCTAATCTTCCTCTCTATGATAGTTCTTAGGATGTACATGGCATTAATAGTTCCTTTCCCTTCCGCAAATCTACACTGTTCATCTGCTATTTCTCTTTTGATTCTATTCCTTGTCCTCATCATGATCATTCTTCATAGGATCTTTGTTACATGACTCATCAAACTGATTGTGCGATGGAGTTCGCATTCTATAGCCCCTGTCTTCTTTGGAAGTGCAATGAAAATTGATTTTGACATATATTTGAGGATTTTTCCAGTGTCATAAATTTCATTTAGGAGGACTGTTATTTTTTTCTATACCGAATTCCTCCAGGGCTTCAATCATCTCTGTAGTAATGTTGTCTGGTCCTGGGGCTTTTTCTGGTTTTATCTTTTTCAATGCTGCTCTAACTTCATCTTTCATTGTGGGTGGTCCTTCAAAGTTCTTCCTTATAGTGTGTTCTACATTTCTATCATCTTCAAAAAGGTCTTTAATGTACTCTCCCCATCTGTCTAATATTTTGTCTTTTTCCATGAGGATCGTGCCATCTTTCGATTTTAAGCAACAAGTTGATGTGCATGTATTTTTCCTGTGGACAATTTGTTCAATTCGTCTGTACATACCCCGAAGATCCGTTTTGTGTCGGTCTTTTATTTCTTTGCATTTTGTTTTCAGCCAAGCTTCCTTAGCTTCATTGCACCTATACCTGATTTCTTTGTTTATCTTCCTGTATATCTCCTTGTTTCTCTTTGCCATCCTCCGTTCCTCCATCAAGCCTAACATTTCTTTTGTCATAGAGTTCTTTCTTGCTTTTCTATCTACTACAGGGATTTCTTCACAAGCTTCATTTATCGAATTTCTCAACTTTGTCCACTGTTTTCCACTGTCACCAACGTCTTCCAGAGCACTGAATTTTGTTTTGAACAAAACCAATATTGATGATAATGTAATAACAAACGTCAAGTAGTATGGTTTACTCGTAAAACCCTACGTTTTTTTTTAATGCTTTCCAAGTACTACGACACTCAAGACTAAATCATGAAAAATCATAAAAATGCGTCAAAAATATGTTTACAAAATTTCAAGACGGCACACACTGACTCCTGATGTCACAACATGACCATGATAGAAAAAGACAGATAGAGTACCATGGTCAATCATGCAATCATTCAGTTGATTAGTCAGTCAGTTAGTCCATTGATTAGACATTCAGTCATCAAACTGACAATTAATCAACCATCCGATCATTCAGTTGATTAGTCAGTCAGTTAGTCCATGTGTACATTGATTAGATATTCAGTCATCAAACAGACAATTAATCAACCATCCGATCATTCAGTTGATTAGTCAGTCAGTTAGTCCATTGATTAGATATTCAGTCATCAAACTGACAATTAATCAACCATCCGATCATTCAGTTGATTAGTCAGTCAGTTAGTCCATGTGTACATTGATTAGATATTCAGTCATCAAACAGACAATTAATCAACCATCCGATCATTCAGTTGATTAGTCAGTCAGTTAGTCCATGTGTACATTGATTAGATAGTCAGTCATCAAACTGACAATTAATCAACCATCCGATCATTCAGTTGATTAGTCAGTCAGTTAGTCCATTTATACATCGATTAGACATTTATCAACAGAACATCAAAAAAATCTGGGTGTTTGGCTTGACTGTCTGTGGCCATGATAGAAAAGGACAGATTGTGTACCATGGAGTATAACAGAGAACATCAACAAACTGTGTGTATGGCTTGACTGTCTGTGGCCATGATAGAAAAGGACAGATTGTGTACCATGGAGTATAACAGAGAACATCAACAAATTGTGTGTTTGGCTTGACTGTCTATGGCCATGATAGAAAAGGACAGATTGTGTACCATGCAGAATATATAAAGGACATCAACAAACTGTGTGTATGGCTTGACTGTCTATGGCCATGATAGAAAAGGACAGATTGTGTACCATGCAGAATATATAAAAGAACATCAACAAATTGTGTGTTTGGCTTGACTGTCTATGGCCATGATAGAAAAGGACAGATAGTGTACCATGCAGAATATATAAAGGACATCAACAAACTGTGTGTATGGCTTGACTGTCTATGGCCATGATAGAAAAGGACAGATAGTGTACCATGCAGAATATATAAAGGACATCAACAAACTGTGTGTATGGCTTGACTGTCTATGGCCATGATAGAAAAGGACAGATAGTGTACCATGCAGAATATATAAAGGACATCAACAAACTGTGTGTATGGCTTGACTGTCTATGGCCATGATAGAAAAGGACAGATTGTGTACCATGCAGAATATATAAAGGACATCAACAAACTGTGTTTTCATTTTAACTGTAGTTTTTGGTCGGCTGCTAAGGTATAAAAAGTTGGCGAATTTGTTATGACTCAAACGGTGGTTGCCACGTACATAATCAATGAATTATCATCCATCTTTCTGGTGACCTTGATCAGTATGCATGGGCCTGGCTGTACCTTATGGAGGATTGGAGCAGTTTGACAGTGTGAATCACAAAGAGCCAGGTGTACAGATGTCTATGGAGGACTGGGGCAGGTTGACAGAGTAAACAACACGTAGTCAGGTGTACAGCTGTCTATGGAGGACTGGGGCAGGTTGACACTGTGAATCACAAAGAGCCAGGTGTACAGCTGTCTATGGAGGACTGGGGCAGTTTGACACTGTGAATCACAAAGAGCCAGGTGTACAGCTGTCTATAGAGGACTGGGGCAGTTTGACACTGTGTACAACAAGTAGTCAGGTCTATAGCTGTCTATGGAGGACTGGGGCAGGTTGACAGTGTGAACAACACGTAGCCAGGTCCACAGCTGTCTATGGAGGACTGGGGCAGGTTGACAGTGTGAACAACACGTGGCCAGGTCCACAGCTGTCTATGGAGGACTGGGGCAGGTTGACAGTGTGAACAACACGTGGCCAGGTCCACAGCTGTCTATGGAGGACTGGGGCAGGTTGACAGCGTGAACAACACGTAGTCAGGTCTATAGCTGTCTATGGAGGACTGGGGCAGGTTGACAGTGTGAACAACAGGTAGTCAGGTCTATAGCTATCTATGGAGGACTGGGGCAGGTTGACAGTGTGAACAACACGTAGTCAGGTCTATAGCTGTCTATGGAGGACTGGGGCAGGTTGACAGTGTGAACAACAGGTAGTCAGGTCCATAGCTGTCTATGGAGGACTGGGGCAGGTTGAGACTGTGAACAACACTTAGCCAGGTCCACAGCTGTCTATGGAGGACTGGGTCAGGTGGACAGTGTGAACAACAGGTAGTCAGATCTATAGCTGTCTATGGAGGACTGGGGCAGGTTGACAGCGTGAACAACACGTAGTCAGGTCTATAGCTGTCTATGGAGGACTAGGGCAGGTTGACACTGTGAACAACAGGTAGTCAGGTCCACAGCTGTCTATGGAGGACTGAGGCAGGTTGACAGTGTGAACAACAGGTAGACAGGTCCACAGCTGTCTATGGAGGACTGGGGCAGGTTGACACTATGAACAACACGTAGCCAGGTCCACAGCTGTCTATGGAGGACCTGGGCAGGTTGACAGTGTGAACAACAGGTAGTCAGGTCCACAGCTGTCTATGGAAGACTGGGGCAGGTTGACACTGTGAACAACAGGTAGTCAGGTCTATAGCTGTCTATGGAGGACTGGGGCAGGTTGACGGTGTGAACAACACGAGGCCAGGTCCACAGCTGTCTATGGAGGACTGGGGCAGGTTAGCATTGTGAACAACAATTAGTCAGGTCTATAGCTGTCTATGGAGGACTGGGGCAGGTTGACACTGTGAACAACTGGTAGTCAGGTCCACAGCTGTCTATGGAGGACTGGGGCAGGTTAACATTGTGAACAACAATTAGTCAGGTCTATAGCTGTCTATGGAGGACTGGGGCAGTTGACAGTGTGAACAACACGTGGCCAGGACTATAGCTGTCTATGGAGGACTGGGGCAGGTTGACACTGTGAACAACAGGTAGCCAGGTCCACAGCTGTCTATGGAGGACTGGGGCAGGTTGACAGTGTGAACAACACGAGGCCAGGTCCACAGCTGTCTATGGAGGACTGGGGGAGGTTGACAGTGTGAACAACACGAGGCCAGGTCCACAGCTGTCTATGGAGGACTGGGGCAGGTTGACAGTGTGAACAACACGTGGCCAGGTCTATAGCTGTCTATGGAGGACTGGGGCAGGTTGACACTGTGAACAACAGGTGCTGTCTATGGAGGACTGGGGCAGGTTGACAGAGTGAACAACACGTGGCCAGGTCCACAGCTGTCTATGGAGGACTGGAGCAGATTGACAGTGTGAACAACACATAGCCAGGTCCACAGCTGTCTATGGAGGACTGGGGCAGGTTGACAGCGAGAACAACACGTGGCCAGGTCTATAGCTGTCTATGGAGGACTGGGGCAGGTTGACACTGTGAACAACAAGTAGTCAGTTCTATAGCTGTCTATGGAGGACTGGGGCAGATTGACAGTGTGAACAACACGTAGCCAGGTCCACAGCTGTCTATGGAGGACTGGGGCAGGTTGACACTGTGAACAACAGGTAGTCAGGTCTATAGCTGTCTATGGCGGACTGGGTCAGGTTGACACTGTGAACAACACGTAGCCAGGTCCACAGCTGTCCATGGAGAACTGGGGCAGTTGACAGTGTAAACAACACGTAGCCAGGTCTACAGCTGTCTATGGAGGACTGGGGCAGGTTGTCAGTGTGAACAACAGGTAGTCAGGTCTATAGCTGTCTATGGAGGACTGGGGCAGGTTGACACTGTGAACAACACTTAGCCAGGTCCACAGCTGTCTATGGAGGACTGGGGCAGGTTGACAGTGTGAACAACACGTAGCCAGGTCCACAGCTGTCTATGGAGGACTGGGCATGTTGACAGTGTGAACAACAGGTAGTCAGGTCTATAGCTGTCTATGGAGGACTGGGGCAGGTTGACAGTGTGAACAACACGTAGCCAGGTCCACAGCTGTCTATGGAGGACTGGGGCAGGTTGACACTGTGAGCAACGCGTAACCAAGTCCACAGCTGTCTATGGAGGACTGGGGCAGGTTGACACTGTGAACAACAGGTAGTCAGGTCTATAGCTGTCTATGGAGGACTGTGTCAGGTGGACAGTGTGAACTATAGGTAGTCATGTCTATAGCTGTCTATGGAGGACTGGGGCAGGTTGACACGGTGAACAACACGTAGCCAGGTCCACAGCTGTCTATGGAGGACTGGGGCAGGTTGACACTGTGAACAACACTTAGCCAGGTCCACAGCTGTCTATGGAGGACTGGGGCAGGTTGACAGTGTGAACAACACGTAGCCAGGTCCATAGCTGTCTTTTGAGGACTGGGGCAGGTTGACAGTGTGAACAACACGTGGCCAGGTCTATAGCTGTCTATTGAGGACTGGGGCAGGTTGACACTGTGAACAACAGGTAGTCAGGTCTATCGCTGTCTACGGAGGACTGGGGCAGGTTGACAGTGTGAATAATATACAGCGCCTATTGACTCGCACCACTGAGTGTTACTCGGACATTAAGAACTGGATGACACACAATAGACTTCAGCTTAATGACGACAAAACAGAAGCTATCCTCATTGGCACCCGTCAGAAACTTTCTCAGCTGCCTCCTCTTTCTCTCCCATTATGTAACACATCAGTCCCAATTTCTGATTCAGCTAAAAACCTTGGTGTCTGCATTGACTCTACCCTCTCCATGAACAACTTTGTTTCTCAAACTGCCAGATCCTGCTACTATCATCTCCATCGTATAAGGCTGATCAGGAAGTATCTCTCTGTCGAAACAACTGCAAAACTCGTTCTCTCCTTCATAATGTCTCGCATTGGCTATTGCAATTCACTCCTGTCTGGTCTTCCTGCCTCCACCATTCACATCCTACAGCGCATTCAAAACAATGCTGCACGCCTTGTACTGAAAAAGAAAAAAGCTGACCACATATCTCCTCTCCTGGCACAACTTCACTGGCTCCCTGTATCAAAGCGCATACAGTACAAACTAGACACCATGTGCTACAAAAGCCTCAATAACGCAGCCCCCGATTACCTGTCAAGCCTACTTGAGATCTATGTTCCCTCACGTACCCTCCGCTCTGCCTCTGATCCTCTGACTTTTCGCTTTCCACGCACTAAGCTCAATACCTATGGTCCACGAGCCTTCTCTGTTTCTGGTCCACTCTCCTGGAACAAACTTCCTCTCTCAGTCCGTCAGCAACCTACTTTTGTCTCCTTCAAGTCCGTTCTCAAAACTCATCTTTTCTCCTCCGCATAAAATCCTAATCTCATTCAACCCCCCCCCCCTCTGCAGCCTGTCTCCGCTCGGAGGGAATCACATGGTTATAATATATAATTGTATATGCTATGCTCTCTATAATTTTCCATTGCTTTTATTCTTGCTTTTATTCTTTCTCCCCATTTATAGCCATGCGTGTGTGTGTGTGTGTGTGTGTGTGTGTGTGTGTGTGTGTGTGTGTGCGCGTGTGTGTGCGTGCGTGCGTGCGTGCGTGCGTGCGTGCTTGCGTGTGTGTCTGCTTCAGCACTTAGATTTGATTTTATCAAGATTTTGCGCTATATAAATATTGTAATTACTGAACAACACGTAGCCAGGTCCACAGCTGTCTATGGAGGACTGGGCAGGTTGACAGTGTGAACAACACGTAGCCAGGTCTACAGCTGTCTATGGAGGACTGGGGCAGGTTGACACTGTGAACAACACTTAGCCAGATCCACAGCTGTCTATGGAGGACTGGGGCAAGTTGACAGTGTGAAAAACACGTGGCCAGGTCTATAGCTGTCTATGGAGGACTGGGGCAGGTTGACAGTGTGAACAACACGAAGCCAAGTCTATAGCTGTCTATGGAGGACTGGGGCAGGTTGACAGTGTGAACAACACGTAGCCAGGTCCACAGCTGTCTATGGAGGAATGGGGCAGATTCACAGTGTGAACAACACGTAGCCATGTCCACAGTGGTCTATGGAGGACTGGGGCAGGTTGACAGTGTGAACAACACGTAGCAATGTCCACAGCTGTCTATGGAGGACTGGGGCAGGTTGATAATGTGAACAACACGTAGCCAGGTCCACAGCTGTCTATGGAGGACTGGGGCAGGTTGACAATGTGAACAACACGTAGCCAGGTCCACAGCTGTCTATGGAGGACTGGGGCAGGTTGACAGTATGAACAACACGTAGCCAGGTCTATAGCTGTCTATGGAGGACTGGGGCAGGTTGACACTGTGAACAACAGGTAGTCAGGTCTATAGCTGTCTATGGAGGAATGGGGCAGATTGACAGTGTGAACAACAGGTAGTCAGGTCTCTAGCTGTCTATGGAGGACTGAGGCAAGTTGACAGTGTGAACAACAAGTAGTCAGGTCTATAGCTGTCTATGGAGGACTGGGGCAGGTTGACACTGTGAACAACACGTCGCCAGGTCCACAGCTGTATATGGAGGACTGTGGCAGGTTGACAGTGTGAACAACACGTAGCCAGGTCACAGCTGTCTATGGTGGACTGGAGTAGGTTGACAGTGTAAACCAACACATAGCCAGGTCCACAGCTGTCTATGGAGGACTGGGGCAGGTTGACAGTGTGAACAACACGTGGCCAGGTCTAAACTGTCTATGGAGGACTGGGGCAGGTTGACACTGTGAACAACAGGTAGTCAGTTCTATAGTGTCTGTGTGGACTGGGGAGGTTGACAGTGTGAACAAAACGTGGCAAGGTCTATAGCTGTCTATGGAGGACTGGGGCAGTTGACACTGTGAACAACAGGTAGTCAGGTCTAAACGGTGTCTATGGAGGACTGGGGCAGTTGACACTGTGAACAACACGGTAGTCCAGGTCCACAGTTGTCTATGGAGGACTGGGACAGGTTGACATGTATGAACAACACGTAGCCAGGTCCACAGCTGTCTATGGAGGACTGGGGCAGGTTGACACTGGAACAACACGTAGCCAAGTCCGCAGCTGTGTATTGAGGACTGGGGCAGGTTGACACTGTGAACAACACTAGTTCAGGTCTATAGCTGTCTATGGAGGACTGGGGCAGGTTGATACTGTGAACTACAGGTAGTCAGGTCTACAGCTGTCTAATGTCGGACTGGGGCAGGTTGACAATGTGACACACGTAGCCAAGTCCACAGCTATCTATGGAGGACTGGGGCAGGTTGCACATGTGAACAACAGTAGCCATGTCCACAGCTGTCTATGGAGGACTGGGGCAGGTTGACATTTGTGAACAACAGGTAGCCATGTCTATAGCTGTCTTTTGTCGACTGGGGTAGGTTGACAGTGTGAACAACACGTGGCCAGGTCTATAGCTGTCTATGGAGGACTGGCGCATGGTTGACATGTGAACAACAGTAGTCCCGGTCTACAGCTGTCTATGGAGGAAATGGGGCACGTTGACACGTGTGAACAACACTTAGCCAGGTCCACAGCTGCTATGGAGGACTGGGGCAGATTGACAGTGTGAACAACACATAGCCAGGTCCACAGCTGTCTATGGAGGACTGGGGCAGGTTGACAGTGTGAACAACACGTAGCCAGGTCCAGAGCTGTCTATTGAGGACTGGGCAGGTTGACAGTGTGAACAACACTTAGCCAGTTCCACAGCTGTCTATGGAGGACTGGGCAAGTTGGCAGTATGAAAAATACGTGGCCAGGTCTATAGCTGTCTATGGAGGATTGGGGCAGGTTGACAGTGTGACAACACGTAGCCTAGTCTATAGCTTCTATGGAGGACTGGGGCAGGTTGACACGTGTGAACAACACGTAGCCAGGTCCACAGATGTCTATGGAGGACTTGGGCATATTCACAGTGTGAACAACACGTAGCCATGTCCACAGCTGTCTACTGAGGACTGGGGCATGTTGACTTGTGAACAACAGGTAGCCAGGTCTACAGCTGTCTATGGAGACTGGGGCAGGTTGACAGTGTGAACAACACGTGCCAGTCCAAGCTGATCTATGGAACCGGATGTAGGTTGACAGTGTGAACAACACATAGCCAGGTCCACAGCTGTCTCATGGAGGAATGGGCAGGTTGACAGTGTGAACAACAGGTAGTCAGTTCTATGCTGTCTATGGAGGACTGGGGCTGATTGACAGGTGAATATTGCGTAGCCAGGTCCACAGCTGTCTATGGAGGACTGGGGCAGGCTGACATGTGAACAACAGAAGTCAGTCTATAGCTGTCTATGGAGGACTGGGTCAGGTTGACACTGTGAACAACACTTAGCCAGGTCCACAGCTGTCCATGGAGGACTGGGACAGTTGACAGTGTGAACAACACGTAGCGAGGTCTACAGCTGTCTATGATGACTGGGGTAGGTTGACAGTGTGAACAACAGGTAGTCAGGTCTATAGCTGTCTATGGAGGACTGGGCAGGTTGACACTGTGAACAACACGTAGCCAGGTCCACAGCTGTCTATGGAGGACTGGGGCAGGTTGACACTGTGAACTACAGGTAGTCAGGTCTACTGCTGTCTATGGAGGTCTGAGGCAGGTTGACACTGTGAACAACACGTATCCACGTCCACAGCTGTCTATGGATGTCTGAGGCAGGTTGACAGTGTGAACAACACGTAGCCATGTCTATAGCTATCTTTTGTCGACTGGGGCAGGTTGACAGTGTGAACAACACGTGGCCAGGTCTATAGCTGTCTCTGGAGGACTGGCGCAGGTTGACACTGAGAAGAACAGGTAGTCAGGTCTATCGCTGTCTATGGAGGACTGGGGCACGTTGATACTGTGAACTACAGGTAGCAGGTCTACAGCTGTCTATGTCGGACTGGGGCAGGTTGACAATGTGAACAACACGTAGCCAAGTCCACAGCTATCTATGGAGGACTGGGGCAGGTTGACACTGTGTGAACAACATGTAGCCAGGTCCACAGCTGTCTATGGAGGACTGGGGCAGCTTGACAGTGTGAACAACAGGTAGCCATGTCTATAGCTGTCTTTTGTCGACTGGGGTAGTTGACAGTGTGAACAACACGTGGCCAGGTCTATAGCTGTCTATGGAGGACTGGCGCAGGTTGACACTGTGAACAACAGTAGTCAGTCTATCGCTTGTCTATGGAGGACGGGGCACGTTGACACTGTGAACAACACTTAGCCAGGTCCACAGCTGCCTATGGAGGACTGGGGCAGATTACAGTGTGAACAACACATAGCCAGGGCCACAGCTGTCTATGGAGGACTGGGGCAGGTTGACAGTGTGAACAACACGTAGCCAGTCCCAGAGCTGTCTATTGAGGACTGGGGCAGGTTGACAGTGTGAACAACACTTAGCCAGTTCCACAGCTTCTATGGAGGACTGGGGCAAGTTGGCAGTAGAAAAATACGTGGCCAGGTCTATAGCTGTCTATGGAGGATTGGGGCAGGTTGACAGTGTGAGCAACACGTAGCCTAGTCTATAGCTTTCTATGGAAGGACTGGGGCAGGTTGACAGTGTGAACAACACGTAGCCAGGTCCACAGATGTCTATGGAGGACTTGGGCATATTCACAGTGTGAACAACACGTAGCCATGTCCACAGCTGTCTACTGAGGACTGGGGCATGTTGACTTTGTGAACAACAGGTAGCCAGGTCTACAGCTGTCTATGGAGGACTGGGGCAGGTTGACAGTGTGAACAACACGTGGCCAGGTCCACAGCTGTCTATGGAGAACCGGAGTAGGTTGACAGTGTGAACAACACATAGCCAGGTCCACAGCTGTCTATGGAGGAATGGGGCAGGTTGACAGTGTGAACAACAGGTAGTCAGTTCTATAGCTGTCTATGGAGGACTGGGGCAGGTTGACACTGTGAACTACAGGTAGTCAGGTCTACTGCTGTCTATGGAGGTCTGAGGCAGGTTGACACTGTGAACAACACGTAGCCAGGTCCACAGCTGTCTATGGATGTCTGAGGCAGGTTGACAGTGTGAACAACACGTAGCCATGTCTATAGCTATCTTTTGTCGACTGGGCAGGTTGACAGTGTGAACAACACGTGGCCAGGTCTATAGCTGTCTCTGGAGGACTGGCGCAGGTTGACACTGAGAAGAACAGGTAGTCAGGTCTATCGCTGTCTATGGAGGACTGGGGCACGTTGACACTGTGAACAACACTTAGCAAGGTCCACAGCTGCCTATGGAGGACTGGGGCAGATTGACAGTGTGAACAACACGTAGCCTAGTCTATAGCTTTCTATGGAGGACTGGGGCAGGTTGACAGTGTGAACAACACGTAGCCAGGTCCACAGATGTCTATGTAGGACTTGGGCATATTCACAGTGTGAACAACACGTAGCCATGTCCACAGCTGTCTACTGAGGACTGGGCATGTTGACTTTGTGAACAACAGGTAGCCAGGTCTACAGCTGTCTATGGAGGACTGGGGCAGGTTGACAGTGTGAACAACACGTGGCCAGGTCCACAGCTGTCTATGGAGAACCGGAGTAGGTTGACAGTGTGAACAACACATAGCCAGGTCCACAGCTGTCTATGGAGGAATGGGGCAGGTTGACAGTGTGAACAACAGGTAGTCAGTTCTATAGCTGTCTATGGAGGACTGGGGCAGATTGACAGTGTGAATATTGCGTAGCCAGGTCCACAGCTGTCTATGGAGGACTGGGGCAGGCTGACACTGTGAACAACAGGAAGTCAGGTCTATAGCTGTCTATGGAGGACTGGGTCAGGTTGACACTGTGAACAACACTTAGCCAGGTCCACAGCTGTCCATGGAGGACTGGGACAGTTGACAGTGTGAACAACACGTAGCGAGGTCTACAGCTGTCTATGGAGGACTGGGGTAGGTTGACAGTGTGAACAACAGGTAGTCAGGTCTATAGCTGTCTATGGAGGACTGGGCAGGTTGACACTGTGAACAACACGTAGCCAGGTCCACAGCTGTCTATGGAGGACTGGGCAGGTTGACACTGTGAACTACAGGTAGTCAGGTCTACTGCTGTCTATGGAGGTCTGAGGCAGGTTGACACTGTGAACAACACGTAGCCAGGTCCACAGCTGTCTATGGATGTCTGAGGCAGGTTGACAGTGTGAACAACACGTAGCCATGTCTATAGCTATCTTTTGTCGACTGGGGCAGGTTGACAGTGTGAACAACACGTGGCCAGGTCTATAGCTGTCTCTGGAGGACTGGCGCAGGTTGACACTGAGAAGAACAGGTAGTCAGGTCTATCGCTGTCTATGGAGGACTGGGGCACGTTGACACTGTGAACAACACTTAGCAAGGTCCACAGCTGCCTATGGAGGACTGGGGCAGATTGACAGTGTGAACAACACATAGCCAGGTCCACAGCTGTCTATGGAGGACTGGGGCAGGTTGACTGTGTGAACAACACGTAGCCAGGTCCACAGCTGTCTATGGAGGGCTGGGGCAGGTTGACACTGTGAACAACACTTAGCCAGGTTCACAGCTGTCTATGGAGGACTGGGGCAAGTTGACAGTGTGAAAAACACGTGGCCAGGTCTATAGCTGTCTATGGAGGACTGGGGTAGATTGACAGTGTGAACAACACGTAGCCAAGTCTATAGCTTTCTATGGAGGACAGGGGCAGGTTGACAGTGTGAACAACACGTAGCCAGGTCCACAGCTGTCTATGGAGGACTGGGGCAGATTCACAGTGTGAACAACACGTAGCCATGTCCACAGCTGTCTATGGAGGACTGGGGCAGGTTGACAGTGTGAACAACACGTAGCCATGTCCACAGCTGTCTATGGAGGACTGGGGCAGGTTGATAATGTGAACAACACGTAGCCAGGTCCACAGATTTCTATGGAGGACTGGGGCAGGTTGACAGTGGGAACAACACGTAGCCAGGTCCACAGCTGTCTGTGGAGGACTGGGGCAGGTTGACAGTGTGAACAACACGTAGCCAGGTCTATAGCTGTCTATGGAAGACTGGGGTAGATTGACAGTGTGAACAACAGGTAGTCAGGTCTCTAACTGTCTATGGAGGACTGAGGCAGGTTTAGAGTGTGAACAACAAGTAGTCAGGTCTATAGCTGTCTATGGGGACTGGGGCAGGTTGACAATGTGAACAACACGTAGCCAGGTCCACAGCTGTCTATGGAGGACTGTGGCAGGTTGACAGTGTGAACAACACGTAGCCAGGTCTCCAGCTGGCTATGGAGGACTGTGGCAGGTTGACAGTGTGAACAACACTGTAGCAAGGTCCACAACTGTCTATGGAGGACTGGGGCAGGTTAACATTGTGAACAACAATTAGTCAGGTCTATAGCTGTCTATGGAGGACTGGGGCAGTTGACAGTGTGAACAACAAGTAGTCAGGTCCACAGTTGTCTATGGAGGACTGGGGCAGGTTGACAGTGTGAACAACACGTGGCCAGGTCTATAGCTGTCTATGGAGGACTGGGGCAGTTTGACACTGTGAACAACAGGTAGCCAGATCCACATTTGTCTATGGAGGACTTGGGCAGGTTGACAGTGTGAACAACACGTAGCCATTTCTACAGCTGTCTATGGAGGACTGGAGCAGGTTGACAGTGTGAACAACAAGTAGTCAGGTCTATAGCTGTCTATGGAGGGCTGGGGCAGGTTGACAGTGTGAACAACATGTAGCCAGGTCCACAGCTGTCTATGGAGGACTGGGGCAGGTTGACACTATGAACAACAGGTAGTCAGGTCTATAGCTGTCTATGGAGGACTGGGTCAGGTTGAGACTGTCAATAACACTTAGCCAGGTCCACAGCTGTCCATGGAGGACTGGGGCAGTTGATGGTGTGAACAACACCTAGCCAGGTCCACAGCTGTCTATGGAAGACTGGGGCAGGTTGACAGTGTGAACAACACGTAGCCAGGTCTATAGCTGTCTATGGAGGACTGGGGCAGGTTGACAGTGTGAGCAACACGTAGCCAGGCCTATAGCTGTCTATGGATGACTGGGGCAGGTTGACAGTGTGAAGAACACGTGGCCAGGTCTATAGCTGTCTATGGAGGACTGGGGCAGGTTGACACTGTGAACAACAGGTAGTCAGATCGATTCTGTCTATGGAGGACTGGGGCAGGTTGACAGTGTGAACAACAGGTAGTCAGGTCTATAGCTGTCTATGGAGGACTTGGGCAGGTTGACAGTGTGAACAACACGTAGCCAGGTCTACAGCTGGCCATGGAGGACTGGGGCAGGCTGACACTGTGAACAACACGTGTCCAGGTCTACAGCTGTCTATAGAGGACTGGGGCAGGTTGTCACTGTGAACAACAGGTAGACAGGTCCACAGCTGTCTATGGAGGACTGGGGCAGGTTGACACTGTGAACAACACTTAGCCAGGTCCACAGCTGTCCATGGAGGACTGGGGCAGTTGACAGTGTGAACAACACGTAGCCAGGTCTACAGCTTTCTATGGAGGACTGGGGTAGGTTGACAGTGTGAACAACACGTGGCCAGGTCCACAGCTGTCTATGGAGGACTGGGGCAGGTTGATACTGTGAACAACACGTAGCCAGGTCCACAGCTGTCTATGGAGAACTGGGGCAGATTGACAGTGTGAACAACACGTAGCCAGGTCCACAGCTGTCTATGGAAGACTGGGGCAGGTTGACACTGTGAACAACACGTAGCCAGGTCTAAAGCTGTCTATGGAGGACTGGGGCAGGTTGACAGTGTGAACAACACGTAGCCAGGTCTATAGCTGTCTATGGATGACTGGGGCAGGTTGACAGTGTGAAGAACACGTGGCCAGGTCTATAGCTGTCTATGGAGGACTGGGGCAGGTTGACACTGTGAACAACAGGTAGTCACATCGATACTGCCTATGGAGGACTGGGGCAGGTTGACAGTGTGAACAAGAGGTAGTCAGGTCTACAGCTGTCTATGGAGGACTGGGGCAGGTTGACACTGTGAACAACACGTGGCCAGGTCCACAGCTGTCTATGGAGGACTGGGGCAGGTTGTCACTATGAACAACACGTAATCAGGTCCACAGCTGTCTATGGAGGACTGGGGCAGGTTGACAGTGTGAGCAACACGTAGCCAGGTCCACAGCTGTCTATGGAGGACTGGGGCAGGTTGACACTGTGAACAACAGGTAGTCAGATCTATAGCTGTCTATGGAGGACTGGGGCAGGTTGACAGTGTGAACAACACGTAGCCAGGTCCACAGCTGTCTATGGAGGACTGGGGCAGGTTGACACTGTGAACAACACGTAGCCAAGTCCACAGTTGTCTATGGAGGATTGGGTCAGGTTGACACTGTGAACAACAGGTAGTCAGGTCTATAGCTGTCTATGGAGGACTGGGGCATGTTGACTCTGTGAACAACACGTAGCCAGGTTCAGAGCTGTCTATGGAGGACTGGGGCAGATTGACAGTGTGAACAACAGGTAGACAGGTCCACAGCTGTCTATGGAGGACTGGGGCAGGTTGACAGTGTGAACAACACTTAGCAAGGTCCACAGCTGTCCATGGAGGACTGGGGCAGGTGACAGTGTGAACAACAGGTAGCCAAGTCTACAGCTGTCGATGGAGGACTGTTGCAGGTTGACACTGTGAACAACACGTAGCCAATTCCACAGTTGTCTATGGAGGACTGGGTCAGATTGACACTGTGAACAACAGGTAGTCATGTCTATAGCTGTCTATGGAGGACTGGGGCATGTTGACACTGTGAACAACACGTAGCCAGGTTCACAGCTGTCTATGGAGGACTGGGGCAGGTTGACAGTGTGAACAACACGTGGCCAGGTCTATAGCTGTTTATGGAGGACTGGGGCAGGTTGACAGTGTGAACAACAAGTAGTCAAGTCTATAGCTGTCTATGGAGGACTGGGGCAGGTTGACAGTGTGAACAACAGGTAGCCAGGTCCACAGCTGTCTATGGAGGACTGGGGCAAGTTGACAGTGTGAACAACAGGTAGACAGGTCCACAGCTGTCTATGGAGGACTGGGGCAGGTTGACAGTGTGAACAACATGTAGACAGGTCCACAGCTGTCTATGGAGGACTGGGGCAGGTTGACACTGTGAACAACACTTAGCCAGGTCCACAGCTGTCCATGGAGGACTGGGGCAGTTGACAGTGTGAACAACACGTAGCCAGGTCTACAGCTGTCTGTGGAGGATTGGGGCAAGTTGACAGTGTGAAGAACACGCGGCCAGGTCCACAGCTGTCTATGGAGGACTGGGGCAGGTTGACACTGTGAACAACACGTAGCCAAGTCCACAGTTGTCTATGGAGGACTGGGGCAGGTTGACACTGTGAACAACACTTAGCTAGGTTCACAGCTGTCTATGGAGGACTGGGGCAAGTTGACAATGTGAAAAACACGTGGCCAGGTCTATAGCTGTCTATGGAGGACTGGTGCAGATTGACAGTGTGAACCACACGTAGCCAAGTCTATAGCTTTCTATGGAGGACTGGGGCATTTTGACAGTGTGAACAACACGTAGCCAGGTCCACAGCTGTCTATGGAGGACTGGGGCAGGTTGACACTGTGAACAACACGTAGCCAAGTCGACAGTTGTCTATGGAGGACTGGGTCAGGTTGACACTGTGAACAACACGTAGCCAGGTTCACAGCTGTCTATGGAGGACTGGGGCATGTTGACACTGTGAACAACACGTAGCCAGGTTCACAGCTGTCTATGGAGGACTGGGGCAGGTTGACACTGTGAACAACAGGTAGACAGGTCCACAGCTGTCTATGGAGGACTGGGGCAGGTTGACACTATAAACAACACTTAGCAAGGTCCACAGCTGTCCCTGGAGGACTGGGGCAGGTGACAGTGTGAACAACAGGTAGCCAGGTCTACAGCTGTCTATGGAGGACTGTGGCAGGTTGACACTGTGAACAACACGTAGCCAAGTCCACAGTTGTCTATGGAGGACTGGGTCAGACTGACACTGTGAACAACAGGTAGTCAGGTCTATAGCTGTCTATGGAGGACTGGGGCATGTTGACACTGTGAGCAACACGTAGCCAGGTTCACAGCTGTCTATGGAGGACTGGGGCAGGTTGACAGTGTGAACAACACGTGGCCAGGTCTATAGCTGTCTATGGAGGACTGGGGCAGGTTGACAGTGTGAACAACAAGTATTCAAGTCTATAGCAGTCTATGGAGGACTGGGGCAGGTTGACAGTGTGAACAACAGTTGCCAGGTCCACAGCTGTCTATGGAGGACTGGGGCAAGTTGACAGTGTGAACAACAGGTAGACAGGTCCACAGCTGTCTATGGAGGACTGTGGAAGGTAGACACTGTGAACAACACTTAGCCAGGTCCACAGCTGTCCATGGAGGACTGGGGCAGTTGACAGTGTGAACAACACGTAGCCAGGTCTACAGCTGTCTATGGAGGACTGGGGCAAGTTGACAGTGTGAACAACACGTGGCCAGGTCCACAGCTGTCTATGGAGGACTGGGGCAGATTGACAGTGTGAACAACACGTAGCCAGGTCCACAGCTGTCTATGGAGGACTGGGGAAGATTGACAGTGTGAACAACACGTAGCCAGTTCCACAGCTGTCTATGGAGGACTGGGGCAGGTTGACACTGTGAACAACAGGTAGTCAGATCGATTCTGTCTATGGAGGACTGGGGCAGGTTGACAGTGTGAACAACAGGTAGTCAGGTCTATAGCTGTCTATGGAGGACTTGGGCAGGTTGACAGTGTGAAGAACACGTAGACAGTTCTACAGCTGTTTATGGAGTACTGGGGCAGGTTGAAACTGTGAACAAGACGTGGCCAGGTCTACAGCTGTCTATGGAGGACTGTGGCAGGTTGTCACTGTGAACAACACGTAATCAGGTCCACAGCTGTCTATGGAGGACTGGGGCAGGTTGACAGTGTGAACAACACGTAGCCAGGTCCACAGCTGTCTATGGAGGACTGGGGCAGGTTGACACTGTGAACAACAGGTAGTCAGGTCTATAGCTGTCTATGGAGGACTGGGGCAGGTTGACAGTGTGAACAACACGCAGCCAGGTCCACAGCTCTGTATGGACTGGGGCAGGTTGACACTGTGAACAACACGTAGCCAAGTCCACAGTTGTCTATGGAGGACTGGGTCAGGTTGACACTGTGAACAACAGGTAGTCAGGTCTATAGCTGTCTATGGAGGACTGGAGCAGGTTGACACTGTGAACAAAAGGTAGTCAGATCTATAGCTGTCTATGGAGGACTGGGGCAGGTTGACAGTGTGAACAACAGGTAGTCAGGTCTATAGCTGTCTATGGAGGACTGGGGCAGGTTGACAGTGTGAACAACACGTAGCCAGGTCTACTGCTGTCTATAGAGGACTGGGACAGGTTGACACTGTGAACAACACGTGGCCAGGTCTACAGCTGTCTATGGAGGACTGGGACAGGTTGTCATTGTGAACAACTCGTAATCAGGTCCACAGCTGTCTATGGAGGACTGGGGCAGGTTGACAGTGTGAACAACACGTAGCCAGGTCCACAGCTGTCTATTGAGGACTGGGGCAGGTTGACACTGTGAACAACAGGTTGTCAGGTCTATAGCTGTCTATGGAGGACTGGGGCAGGTTGACAGTGTGAACAACAAGTAATCAGGTCTAAAGCTGTCTATGGAGGACTTGGGCAGGTTGTCAGTGTGAACAACAGGTAGCCAGGTCCACAGCTGTCTATGGAGGACTGGGGCAGTTGACAGTGTGAACAACACGTAGCCAGGTCCACAGCTGTCTATGGAGGACTGGGGCTGGTTGACAGTGTGAACAACAGGTAGTCAGGTCTATAGCTGTCTATGGAGGACTGGGGCATGTTGACAGCGTGAACAACACGTAGTCAGGTCTATAGCTGTCTATGGAAGACTAGGGCAGGTTGACACTGTGAACAACAGGTAGTCAGATCTATAGCTGTCTATGGAGGACTGGGGCAGGTTGACACTGTGTACAACAGGTTGTCAGGTCCACAGCTGTCTATAGAGGACTGGGGCAGGTTGACACTGTGAACAATAGGTAGCCAGGTCCACATCTGTCTATGGAGGACTGGGGCAGGTTGGCATTGTGAACAACACGTAGCCAGGTCCACAGCTGTCCATGGAGGACTGGGGCAGGTTGACAGTGTGAACACCAGGTAGTCAGGTCCACAGCTGTCTATGGAAGACTGGGGCTGGTTGACACTGTGAACAACAGGTAGTCAGGTCTATAGCTGTCTATGGAGGACTGGGGCTGGTTGACAGTGTGAACAACAGGTATCCAGGTCTACAGCTGTCTATGGAGGACTTGGGCAGGTTGACAGTGTGAACAACACGTAGCCAGGTCCACAGCTGTCTATGGAGGACTGGGGCAGGTTGATAGTGTGAACAACACGTGGCCAGGTCCACAGCTGTCTATGGATGACTGGGGCAGGTTGACAGTGTGAACACCAGGTAGTCAGGTCCACAGCTGTCTATGGAAGACTGGGGCCGATTGACACTGTGAACAACAGGTAGTCAGGTCTATAGCTGTCTATGGAGGAGCGGGGCAGGTTGACAGTGTGAACAACAGGTATCCAGGTCTACAGCTGTCTATGGAGGACTTGGGCAGGTTGACAGTGTGAACAACACATAGCCAGGTCCACAGCTGTCTATGGAGGACTGGGGCAGGTTGACACTGTGAACAAAACGTAGCCAGGTCCACAGTTGTCTATGGAGGACTGGGGCAGGTTGAAAGTGTGAACAACACGTAGCCAGGTCCACAGCTGTCTATGGAGGACTGTGGCAGGTTGACAGTGTGAACAACACGTAGCCAGGTCCACAGCTGTCTATGGAGGACTGGGGCAGGTTGACACTGTGAACAACAGGTATTCAGGTGTATAGCTGTCTATGGAGGACTGGGGCAGGTTGACAGTGTGAACAACACGTAGCCAGGTCCACAGCTGTCTATGGAGGACTGGGGCCGGTTGACACTGTGAACAACACGTACCCAAGTCCACAGCTGTCTATGGAGGACTGGGGCAGGTTGACACTGTGAACAACAGGTAGTCATGTCTATAGCTGTCTGTGGAGGACTGGGGCAGGTTGACACTGTGAACAACACGTAGCCAGGTCCACAGCTGTCTATGGAGGACTGGGGCAGGTTGACACTGTGAACAACACATAGCCAGGTCCACAGCTGTCTATGGAGGACTGGGGCTGGTTGACAGTGTGAACAACAGGTAGTCAGGTTTATAGCTGTCTATGGAGGACTGGGGCAGGTTGACAGCGTGAAAAACACGTAGTCATGTCTATAGCTGTCTATGGAAGACTAGGGCAGGTTGACACTGTGAACAACAGGTTGTCAGGTCTATCGCTGTCTATGGAGGACTGGGGCAGGTTGACACTGTGTACAACAGGTAGTCAGGTCCACAGCTGTCTATAGAGGTCTGGGGCAGGTTGACACCGTGAACAATAGGTAGCCAGGTCCACATCTGTCTATGGAGGACTGGGGCAGGTTGACATTGTGAACAACACGTAGCCAGGTCCACAGCTGTCTATGGAGGACTGGGGCAGGTTGACAGTGTGAACACCAGGTAGTCAGGTCTATAGTTGTCTATGTAGGACTGGGGCAGGTTGACAGTGTGAACAACAGGTATCCAGGTCTACAGCTGTCTATGGAGGACTTGGGCAGGTTGACAGTGTGAACAACACGTAGCCAGGTCCACAGCTGTCTATGGAGGACTTGGGCAGGTTGAAAGTGTGAACAACACGTAGCCAGGTCTACAGCTGTCTATGGAGGACTGGGGCAGGTTGACAGTGTGAACAACACGTAGCCAGGTCCACAGCTGTCTATGGAGGACTGGGGCAGGTTGACAGTGTGAACAACACGTAGCCAGGTCCACAGCTGTCTATGGAGGACTGTGGCAGGTTGACAGTGTGAACAACACGTAGCCAGGTCTCCAGCTGTCTTTGGAGGACTGGGGCATGTTGACAGTGTGAACAACACCTAGCAAGGTCCACAACTGCCTATGGAGGACTGGGGCAGGTTAACATTGTGAACAACAATTAGTCAGGTCCATAGCTGTCTATGGAGGACTGGGGCAGTTGACAGTGTGAACAACAAGTAGTCAGGTCCACAGCTGTCTATGGAGGACTGGGGCAGGTTGACAGTGTGAACAACACGTGGCCAGGTCTATAGCTGTCTATGGAGGACTGGGGCAGGTTGACACTGTGAACAATATGTTGTCAGTTATATAGCTGTCTATGGAGGACTGGGGCAGATTGACAGTGTGAACAACACGTAGCCAGGTCCACAGCTGTCTATGGAGGACTGGGGCAGGTTGACACTGTGCACAACACGTGGACAGGTCTATAGCTGTCTATGGAGGACTGGGGCAGGTTGACAGTGTGAACAACACGTAGCCAGGTCTATAGCTGTCTATGGATGACTGGGGCAGATTGACAGTGTGATGAACACGTGGCCAGGTCTATAGCTGTCTATGGAGGACTGGGGCAGGTTGACACTGTGAACAACAGGTAGTCAGATCTATAGCTGTCTATGGAGGACTGGGGCAGGTTGACAGTGTGAACAACACGTAGCCAGGTCTATAGCTGTCTATGGATGACTGGGGCATATTGACAGTGTGAAGAACACGTGGCCAGGTCTATAGCTGTCTATGGAGGACTGGGGCAGGTTGACACTGTGAACAACAGGTAGTCAGATCTATAGCTGTCTATGGAGGACTGGGGCAGGTTGACAGTGTGAACAACAGGTAGTCAGGTCTATAGCTGTCTATGGAGGACTTGGGCAGGTTGACAGTGTGAACAACACGTAGCCAGGTCTTTTTGAGTACAAGGCGTGCAGCATTGTTTTGAATGCGCTGTAGGATGTGAATGGTGGAGGCAGGAAGACCAGACAGGAATGAATTGCAATAGTCAATGCGAGACATTATGAAGGAGAGAACGAGTTTTGCAGTTGTTTCGACAGAGAGATACTTCCTGATCAGCCTTATACGATGGAGATGATAGTAGCAAGATCTGGCAGTTTGAGTGCCATTGTGAGAAACAGTTTGTTTTCTGTGTGATAGGTATGAAGTGAAAAAGGACAGAGCAATGTCAGAGATGCCAAAAGTATGATGAAGTCTAGAACGGAGAATACCATGATCAATGGTATCAAAGGCTGCAGACAGATCAAGGAGTGTGAGGAGAGAGACTTTGCCAGTATCAGTTGCAAGGAGGAGATTGTTGAGAATGTGTAGTAGGGCAGTTTCAGTCCTATGGCACAGGCGGTAAGCTGACTGGAAAGGATTGAGGAGATTGTTGGCAGACAGGTGAGAGTTCAGCTGGTTGAGGACGACTTTTTCAAGGAGTTTTGACAAGAAAGAGAGATTAGAATTAGTGCATATGGAGTTCGTTCCGAGCGCGGAGACGTCATCTTGAGAAATTGAAACTGAAGCTTCTGAGTGCTCTGCTTCTTTCTATTAATTTCAAAATTGTGCTAGCTTAATAAGCCATATTTCTCCACCAACAGAGTGTCGTGTGAGGTGAGCACTTTGCTTATAAACAACCTGGCTTCATGCATGCCATGTGTTTCACCATCAGGTCATCATCATACTTCTGAATAGTAGTTTGACATCTTCAACCACCGGAGAATAAAGCATCATTGTCATTGTTACCGTGTGCCCTGCACCCCCCCCCCCCCACACACATGCACACACAAACACACACGCACATACACACACATACACACACACAATGCACACACACACACACAAACACACTCACACACACATACACACATACACACACCACACACACACACAAACACACACACACACATACACACACACATGCACACACACACAAACACACACACACACACACACACACACACACAATACACACACGCACCAAGTTTCTACCGGTACATTAGGGACTGTATAATTCTGCTGGAAGGAAACTGCTTAGATGTTTTGCTAATTTCAAAGTTCGTCTAACATTTTTCATACTTTTTTCCGTTTATCTTGGAACTGCTTCCATACGTAGGTGTCCACTAAGGTATTGCACTCAAGCAATGAGAGAGAAAGCTGTAAATTATTCAAAACAAAATACACCAGGAATATTGTGTGTCTGTGTGGAAAGAAGATAACACATCGTCATAATTATTCTTTCATGCGTTCGGGTAAAACGACATATTCCTATACTATCTACTATCTACGAAGACAGTTTCTGACATATTTGCCTAACCACCTTTAACATATGAATTTTTTGTTAACCTGTCAAAACGTCCTATGGCGAATTACCTTTAACACACCGTTATTTCACATGTTCACAGTTATGGTTAGCCAATTTTCCTGTTTAAATCGTTAATCATGGTAACGTCATTTGTGCGGTTTTCTCTCCCGTGTTCAGCACAGTTGTTTTCTGGTTCATTTCTTTTTTTCTGAAGACTGACTATTTTCATATATCCTCTTCACTTTTTTTCTGTGTGTGTCTAAAATCACTTTAGGGAATAGACATTAAATCAAAGACCACCACCACCACACGCACCAACACACACACACACACAAACACACACACACACACCACACACACCACACACACACAACACACATACATGTACACACACACACTCACACACATACACACACATACACACACACACATACACACACACACACACACACTCACACACACACACACACACTTACTCACACACACACACATACACACAAACACTCAAACACGTACACACACACACACACACACACACACATACACACACACACACACACACACACACACACACACACACACACACACACACACACACACCACACACACACACACACGTATACACATACACACACAAACACACACACACACAAACACACACATATACATACACACACACACGTATACTATTCGTCATCAAATGTTTGCTGATGATACACAGTTAAACAACTCTGAATCCCCTTCAAATTACTCTTCACTTATTCAATCATTGCAAGACTCTGTTTCTGACATAAAAACCTGGATGGACGATAGTCGCCTCAAGCTAAATCAAGGAAAAACCGAAGCAATGCGCTTTTCTCCCAGTCCTGCTATCTCTTCTGACCTTCCCTCTAACATTCGTTTCGAAGATTCTATTGTTGATTTCTCTGAACAGTCACGCTATCTTGGATTCTTTCTTGATTCTCATCTAACTATGAAACATCAGATCATGAAAACGTGTCAGGCCGCATACATCCAACTCCGACAAATCAGTTCCATACGTCATTACCTCACATATGAAGCACAAAAAACACTTGTAACTGCTTGTATTCTGTCCAGATTAGATTATTGCAACTCCTTACTTCTCGGCTGTCCCAAGACTCTTCTCAAACCCCTTCAACAGGTTCAAAACTTTGCAGCCAAATTAATTTTCAAAGCTCGCAAATCACACCATTGCACACCTCTCTTTAAACAACTCCACTGGCTTCCGATCGAACAAAGAATTAAGTACAAATCTGCTTGTATTTCTTTTCATGTCATCTCGGGCACTGCTCCAGCGTATATATCTGATCTATTTCAAGTCTATGTTCCTTCTCGTTCTTTACGTTCCGCTTCTGACGACAGAATATTCCGTGTCCCCGGATTCAATAGAAAGCAACATGGTGGTCGTTCCTTCTCATACTCTGCTGCTGTTGAGTGGAATTCCCTGCCTCACTCTCTCCGCCACAGCCCCTCTCTCTCTTCCTTTAAATCCAACCTGAAAACTCACTTATTCCGCCAGTACTTTTGAAACCTGAATTTTCTTGTTCTATTGTATGCGTGCGTGGGTGTGTGTGCGTGTGGGTGCGCGCGTGGGTGTTTGTGTGTGGGTGTGTTTGTGTGTGCGTGTGTGTGTCTGCATTCGTTGCTGCACACGCGTGCATGCCTGCATGTATGTGTTTATGTGTATTTCTTGTATTATGTATTTTGTTGAAAATGTGTTCTCCCCTCCCATTTCACCACTTTACTCCTCCTTTTCAAATTTGTGAAGCGCTTTGAGTCCATAGAAAGCGCTATAAAAATCTCCATACTTACTTACTTACTTACATACACACACATACACATTCACACACACATACACACACACACAGCGACACAGACACACACACAGACGGACACACACACAGACACACACACAAAACACACACAGACACACAGACACACACACACACACGACAACACACGCACACAGACACACGCACACAGACACACACACAGACACAACAGACCACAACACACAGACACAGACACACAGACACACACACAGACACACACACAACGACACACACACAACACACACACACACACACACACACACACACACAACACTCACAAACACACACACACACACTTTTATCTTTACTTAACCCTTTGACTCCTGCACCCCTGTTCATTGCCATCCTGCATTGTCAACTATCCTAGCAAAGCAAAAGCTTAACCCTTTCACTCCCT
>JAPXFY010000035.1:939611-1007111 GCA_030674185.1 Monoplex corrugatus
ACACGACACCACACACCCCCCCACACACACACACACACACACTGACCCGCCCCCCACACACAAAAACACACACTACCTATCTTCCAAAGTAGACCAGAGAGAGCTGATCTGGTGGCTTAGATCCCTCATGACCTAGTACTCCAACAGTGAAAACTGATCTGGAGCTCATCAAAGTTGATACCTGTGCACAAGACTTGTGCGAGACATAGACAACATGTAGCAAATACTGCAACCAAAGATTTTGCCATGCTAAAATTTCAATTTAATTCCAATTTAATTTTTCAAGATGACGTCTCCACGCTGGATTGAATTCCACATGCATGACGTCACGGTGCCATTTGATGGAGAAATCCAGAATGATCACGGCACAAGCTAAGCCTGCATATAAACCCAATAGTTGGCCAGGTCCTGAGGTCCTACCTAGATGATTCAATAAGCCCGAGGTCGTAGGAGAGCGAGGTGACCGAGACCTCAACTTTTCCTGGGGCCAGCACCATGACGGTGGAGCCCATCCCCTCTCCCTCGATTCAAATTCATATTCATATTCACTTTTTTTTTACCAAGACTTCAGAAAGGCAAGAAGGCTAATTAGTCTTCAAGGGGTGGGACCTGGGAAATCAACCTATCTCTCCAATGTCTTTATACCAAAGCAGCCAAGCAATGCTCTGCTCTTCACGATTTTTAACTGCTGTGGGAACTTTAGAATGCTCAGCCAGAAGGCACATGGGTCCGACTCGTTTTTCATCCCTTCCGAAAGACTAGACGTTCAGTTCGATTTTCTGGTCAAACTGAGGAGAAAAGTCGAGGCCTCTACAGGGAGCGAACCCTGGAACCTCGAGTTTAGTTACTGGCAGGCGAATGTCTGAACTATTCTGCCACTCTTCTTCTTTGAAAAATGAGGCTCATCATAAATCACCATTATCATGTGCCCTGCCACATGGCGTTGGCGGCCATGGCCTTCCATGAGAATCTGTCCCTTGTCGCTGCAAGTGCATCTCCCACCCTCTCTGCCCTCAACCACTCTGCAAGTCTGTCCAATATTTTCTCACTGGGTCTACCTGGTGCTCTCTTGCAGAGTGGCTGAGAACAGAAAGAGTGGGAGATGTATTTGCAGCAACAAGGATAGATTCGTAATGAGGCCATGATCACCAGTGCCACATGACAGGGCACATGATCATCATCATCATCATCATCATATGCCTTGCCACATGGCGTTGGTGATCATGGCCTTCCATAAGCTTCTATCCTTTGATGCTGCAAGCACATCTTCCACCCTCTCTGTCTTCAACCATTCTGCAAATCCATCCAATATTTTTCCATGGGCTACTGGTCTCTTTTCCCTCCACCTTTCCTGTTGTGACCAGGTGCTCCAATTCTCCTTTCCTCATAAAATGGCCCATAAATGTTGCCTGTCGTTTCCTAATCTTCCTTATGAATGATCTTGTTGTGCCTGCCTCCATCAAGACTGTCTCGTTTGTTTTCTTTGCTGTCCAAGGAACTCTCAAGATTCTTCTTAGAAACCACATCTCGGCTGCCTCAATCTTGTTCTGGCTTTGCTTGTTGACTGTCCACGCCTTTCAGCCATTTAACATTATCGGTTCTATACAACATTGAAGAACTTTCTTCCTGATGTTAATTGATACGCATTTGTTGATAAGAATGCTTTTCATCTTCTTGAATGCTGTTTTGGCTTGGCCGACTCTGCTGGCTATTTCTGAGGGCACATGATAATGATGTCTGAAATCAATGGTTTCTCATTAAATTGTGGGAAACACACTTTATTAAGAACTTCTGACAATATTTTAATTCTATTTGCAGAGTTTCAATAGTCAACCAATGTTCTCACTTCACATGAAATTCTATGTTATCTGAAGCTTAGTCAAGGTCACCGTGACCTTGAGAAGTACAAAATCTGGATTTACTGTTTGTACGAAAACAGAGATTGTCAGAATGGTTTGATTATCTGACTGCTGTTGTTTGTTTGGGATTTTTCTGTTCTCGTTTTGTTTTTGTTTTTGTTTTTATTTTGTTTTTCAAGAATTTTTATTTTTTTCAAGACAAAGACCAAAACTACTTTGAAGTTCCAACACATTTATATACTGGTTCCTGACCTTACCATTCAAAACCATTAAAAAAGAAATCTCATTTCAGTTCAGTGCATCTGCAAATCATAAGCTTTCAGCCTTTCACAAAAGTTTCATTTTCATTAATCAGTGATCTTGTTTCCCCTGTGGGGATGCCCGGGTCTTGCAGTAGTGGTAGTAGTAGTAGTAGAAGAGTAGTGCTAGCAGTAGTAATAGAAGCAGTAGTAGTAGTTGTAGTAGAAGATGCAGTTCACTCCTGTCTGGTCTTCCTGTCTCCACCATTCACATCCTACAGCGCATTCAAAACAATGCTGCACGCCTTGTACTCAAAAAGAAAAAAAGCTGACCACATATCTCCTCTCCTGGCACAACTTCACTGGCTCCCTGTTCAAAGCGCATACAGTACAAACTATACTCCATCTGCTACAAAAGCCTCAATAACGCAGCCCCCGATTACCTGTCAAGCTTACTTGAGATATATGTTCCCTCACGTACCCTCCGCTCTGCCTCCGATCCTCTGACTTTTCGCTTTCCACGCACTAAGCTCAATACCTATGGTCCACGAGCCTTCTCTGTTTCTGGTCCACTCTCCTGGAACAAACTTCCTCTCTCAGTCCGTCAGCAACCTACTTTTGTCTCCTTCAAGTCCACTCTCAAAACTCACCTTTTCTCCTCTGCATAAAATCCTGACCTCACTCAACCCCCTCTGCAGCCTGTCTCCACTTGGTGTGGAATCACATTGTAATATATAATTGTATATAATATGTTCTCTATAATTTTCCATTGCTTTTCTTCTTTTTCCCTATTTATAGCCATGTGTGTGTGTGTGTGTGTGTGTGTGTGTGTGTGTGTGTGTGTGTGTGTGTGTGTGTGTGTGTGTGTGTTTGTGTGTGTGTGTGTGTGTGTGCGTGCATGTGTATGTGGTATGTTTCAGCGCTTAGATTTGATTTCTATTAAGATTTTGTGCTATATAAATATTGTAAGTATTAATATTAATTATTTGTATTATTAGTAGCAGCAGCAGAAGCAGCAGTACTAGTGGTGACAGAAGCAACAAAAGCAGCAGTTGTACAAGTAGCAGTGGTGGTAAACTACTACATGTACTACTGCCACTCTACCCTTACACGAAGGAAACACACACGAGGAAGGCAAGGGAGTTAAATGTGCTAATTAGCTGAACTTTTCCAAGCGCAGTAGCGTCCCCTGGACTGAACAGTCGGCTGGTGCTGGCTTTAAGCCTGGATTATCAGTATTAACAGGTGTTCAATCCATCAATTGCTATTGTTATTGTTTAAAGCCCAGCCGACTGCAATGCGCCATATCAGAGCTATAACCGCTTCAAAACATACAAAACTTCAACAGAAAAAAGAAAAGAAGATTAAGTACACATATAAATGCATTCGCGCACATAATCTAAGGACATGACCCTGGCGTTGACCACTCCGTCCAATTTATCGCACAGGGGATTGAAAAAACCACCTGAAACAAATATAAGCATACCTAAGGACACCAAAACATATCTATAAACATGCATAAATTACCTAAAATTGCTTCCACATATTTCACCTCCCTGGAGCCAAAATGCACTTTATACATGCACCCAATTATCAATCCTACGAAAAAGTATGTAAAACTTTATAAAACACATAAAGGTGAACGGACCAGCAAGGCAGGAAATGCTAGGTAGAAATGACAGAAAGCAAAGGGGAAAGAAAGAAACAAAGAGTGTGACAGAAAAGAGAAATTTCTAGCACAGAAGGCAGGGATACCATTTATACTGAAAGGCCCCCGACATCGTCCAAGGGGGGGGGGGGGGGGGGGGGGGGGGGGGGGCTCAATCCACCTTGTAATTTTTCGGCATTAAACTCACTAAAGAAGCAGGCACAACATGTCCCTAATCCTCGCAGAGGGTGGCCAGCCAGGACAGTAAGGAATCCCTGGACTGACCAACACCTGTACCACCCAAGTCTAACTTCAGTATCGGCATAGCACTGATGACGCCAAGTCCATCATTGAAGGCTCAGACGGCACTGCTGAGAGTGGGGAAGCAGCTGTGGGAATAGGCTGTCTGGACAGGTGGAGAGACAGATAAGGAAGACAGACAGAACAGCCGGGGGCCAAAACACTGCGACAAAGAAAAGGAAAGGTCTGGTTTAACCCTTTGACTCCCTCACCCTATCCGAGAGAAGATAAGGAGACAGAACAGTTGGAGGCCAAAAACTGTGAATAAGAAAAGACCGTTTAACCTTGACTCCCTCACCCTATCCAGAGAGACAGATAAGGAAGACAGAACAGTTGGAGGCCAAAAACTGTGAATAAGAAAAGGACCAGTTTAACCCCTTGACTCCCTCACCATATCCAGAGAGACAGATAAGGAAGACAGACACAACAGCTGGGGGCCAAAAATTGTGAAAAAGAAAAGGACAGGACCTGTTTAACCCTTTGACTCCCTCACCCTATCCACCACCATCCCGCACTGTCAGCGATTCACAATGGCAGCAGAACTGTTACTGTTATTGTTGTTTAAAGCCCAGCCGACAACGTAGAGCCATACCAGGGATATAACCAATTCAAAACATACACAATAGTTCTCAACAGGAAAACAAAGGAAAAGAAAATAAAGTAGGCTACACATAGTAAATCAAACTTAGAACTAACAACAGAATGATTCTTCAGAGGTAACCCCTTGACAAGTTTCGCCTGAATTCATTAATGAAGGATCGGGAATAGATCCAGAAGTAGATCCAATATCAATAAAATCTTCGTTCTCACCAGTACTCAGCTGGGAAATCCTAAGAGCAAAATTTGACACAAATCACAATGATACGAAAAAGGAAGGCAATGTAAACTTATTACTGAGTCGGGTTAAATGTCATATTGAAACTGTTTATCCCAATTATTGAAAAGATTACACAGATGGATCATTTACTGACAACAAAGCAGGTTTTTTTAAGTATCTGATCTAATGAATATAGGACCCAACAAATCAATATTTACCGCTGAGCTCCTTGCAGTATTAATTGACTTGAATTACTTGATCAGTTTTCCTAATAAGACTAGGCCTATGTTCCAAAATCAGTACTTCAAACTCTGAATTATTAAAATCACAGACAAAATCTGAATGATAATAGAAATTAGTCACTTAATTCATATCTTATCCTCACGAGGCATGATATTACCTTCTGTTGGATACCATCTCATTGTTGATTTCCTCATAATGATATGGTTGACAGGGCTGCCAAGCGAGGGGCTAAGGGCACACCCAAATCAATTAATATACAGTTTTTTTATGTCCTTGAATGAGTATTACACCTTAATAAATGCATGTGTTTGGAAACAGTTTCAAGATCATCAGAAAAAAACAATCACTGATCACACAAATTTTGTCATCAGCAAAATACATAAGCAGTTTGCTGTCAGTAGGACTATACAATCACTTATGTATAGGTGGAAACTCGATGCATTCAAAACAAAATACACCCACAGATTGATGTGTGTCTTTGTGGACAGAAAAAAACAAATAGTCATCTTTCTTCTTGCATTCGAATAAGACAACACTATTCTTTACTTTCTAGGAACACTGTTTCCGACACATTTGAATCAGCGTCATTACTCTATGAATTTTTTGGTCAGCCTGTCGAAATGTCCAGTAGCGAAATATCTATAACCAGTTATAATTGATGTGCATTGTTACATTTAGCAAGTTTATTGTTTAAATGGTTGGTTATGGTAACTGTTACATTTAGCAAGTTTATTTTTAAATGACTGGTTATGGTAACTGTTACATTTAGCAAGTTTATTGTTTAAATGGTTGGTTATGGTAACTGTTACATTTAGCAAGTTTATTGTTTAAATGATTGGTTATGGTAACTGTTACATTTAGCAAGGTTTATTGTTTTAAATGGTTGGTTATGGTAACTGTTACATTTAGCAAGTTTATTGTTTAAATGGTTGGTTATGGTAACTGTTACATTTAGCAAGTTTATTGTTTAAATGGTTGGTTATGGTAACTGTTACATTTAGCAAGTTATTGTGTAAATGGTTGGTTATGGTAACTGTTACATTTAGCAAGTTTAATTGTGTTAAATGGTTGGTTATGGTAACTGTTACATTTAGCAAGTTTATTGTTTAAATGGATTGGTTATGGTAACTGTTACATTTAGCAAAGTTTATTGTTTAAATGGTTGGTTATGGTAACTGTTACATTTAGCAAGTTTATTGTTTAAATGGTTGGTTATGGTAACTGTTACATTTAGCAAGTTTATTGTTTAAATGGTTGGTTATGGTAACTTTACATTTAGCAAGTTTATTGTTTTAATGGTTGGTTATGGTAACTGTTACATTTAGCAAGTTTATTGTGTAAATGGTTGGTTATGGTAACTTAAGTCATTTGTAAAAATTTCCTCCCCTCCTCCATGTGCCTTTCTCTCCACTTACACCCTCACCACCTCCACCCTCCCCTTTTTTACTTTTTGTCTATCACTTCAATGAATAGGCATTAAATCAATGACCACACACACACACACACACACACACACACACACACACACACACATACACACACACACACATACACACACACACACACAACACAACACACACATACACACACACATACACATCACACACACACACACACACACACACACACATACACATACACATACACACACACACACACACACACACATACACACACACACAACAAAATACACAAACACATACACACACATACATACACACATACACACAACACACACACACACACACACATACACACACAAACACAAACATAGAAATACACAAACACCAACACAACATACACACTCACACACACAACACACACACACACACCACACACACACCACACACACACACACAACACACACACACACAAACACTACATAGAAATACACACATACATACATACGCGTACATATGTACACTCACACAAACACGCATGGACACAATATATACATACCCACATACACACATGCAAATACACATACACGTACACTCACGTAACGCACTCAAACATGTATGGACACAATGCGTACGTACGCAGGACACACTAGCACAAATACACACACACACACACACACACACACACACACACACACACACACACACACACACACACACACACACATCACACACACACACCTCAAGCATAAACAAACGTACAAACACACACACGTACACACTTCATTATCACACGCAAACGCACACACGTGCACATGCACACAGACGCAAAACACATGTACACCACACATACACGCACTACACACACACACACACACACACACACACACACACACACACACACACACACCACACACAACACATGAATAAAGGTCCAAAGAAATACCGAACGAACAAACACACACACTCACACACGCGCATGCATGCATAGACACAACACACCGCGCGCGCGCGCGCACATACATGCACACACGCACGCACACACACCAACACACACCCCTCACATGCACACATACGACACACACATACAACACACACGCACGCACCACCACACACACACACACACACACACACACACACACACACACACACACACACACACACACTTCCCTTCCGCTCGCCACAACACAAGCCTCTTTCACAAACTGGTCAAACCCGTTTCGTCCTTCACTACAGTACTAGCGAAAGCTTGTCGGTTTCAGTTCCGGCTTTCGATATTTGGTTACATATCATATAATACACTCGGTACTCACACATGTACTATACATACACTTAACACACATACACATACACATACACACATACACACACACACATACACACATACACACATACACACACAAACATCACAACACACACACATACACACACAAACAGGCACATAAACACACACAAGCATATACACACAAACACACAAATAACACAAACATACACACACATACACACACACACCACACACCAACACACACCAACACACACACACCACACACACACACACACACACACACACACACACACACACACACACACACACACACACTCATGAAAACACGCACATACACACACACATAGAAGTACACATACACACACATACATATGTATATGCACAGAAACACGCATGGACACAATACATACATACCCCACATACACACAAGCAAATACACATACACGTACACTCACGTAACACACACAAACATGCATGGACACGATGCATACGCATGCACAGACACACTAGCACAACCACACACACACACAACCACACACACATACGCACAAACACACACACAAACACACACACACACACACAAACATACATACATACACACATACACACACACGTACACATACACATACACACAAACATATACACACATACACACATTAACACACACATACAAACACACACTTACAAATGAATGCTATATTAGAAAAGAACGTAAAAACGCAATGTCACTATCGCCCCTTCATCGTAAATTACCAGGGTTTTTACAAGACTAGAAATAACTTTAGCTTACAGATTATATCTGGACTCACTTCGGATTAAGTTCAATAATACCATCAAATGTGTCTGTAATGAGTCTATAACAGTTAAACACCTTTTGTGTTGTCAGCGAATGCGACCTTATTTCCCTGTATCATTTTCAAAATTGAAACAGAAACACACTGATTTCACTTTGTATTTACACTTTGCTAGGCATTTACTGCACAGTCCTGTAGGTCGTTTTCTTTGATTAAGACCGATTGTTTTTATACCTGTAACTCCCACCTACCTCTGTTTGTTTGCTTGTTAGTTTTATCATTACTCCTTGACTGTTACAATGCTTTTATTCGGTAAGATTATCCTCTTCTACCCCTCTACCCCACCAGATAATCACAGATGGTTTGTCATAACCCAGCACGGGACACGCTCGTTGCATGCGCATGCGTATACGGCACACACTCACACACACACACACACACACAACACACACACACACACACACCGCCCCCGCGCCGCGGTTACATACACACATACAGCCCTGAGCAATCTGTTAAAGCCTGATCGTTCAAATGTTATGATTGCTTTTCTATTGTACTATAATTTTTTTAATGTTAATTAATATGTTAAACTGTCTTTATGATTTCGTAGAATCTTCCACCTACAGACATCTAAGATATAGACTGCGCGTGCCTGCCTGCGAGTGGCCCCATAGCGCCACCATTTACCGAGGACCGGTCTGCTCGCTCTCGGCAGCTGGGCGTAGTACAATTTAGTAATGATCGACGTGTTAATTTGACTGAAAAACGTGTTTCACTGTTAAAAAAAAAATCGGGAACAACTACCAGTACTGTTTAGCAGAAGGTCATAGCTAAGGGACAGAGTCTGTTTAGTTGGTGTAGCTTTACACTTGATGCTTTGACTGATAACGGAATAAAGTGACCCCCCTGACCAAGAAATTACAATGCCATGTGTTAGGTCTGCACTAGGTAGGCCCCTACCAGGCGTGGGAATTCACGAGTTATTATAAACTTTACCATCTAAATAGACTGCTCTCTCTGTCTCTCTCTCTCCCCTCTCTCTCTCACACACACACACACACACTCACTCACTCTCTCTCTCACTCTCTCTCTCTCGCTGTGTGTGTGTTTTGTGTGTGTGAAAGAGAGAGAGAGAGAGAGAGAGAGAGAGAGAGAGAGAGAAGAGAGAGAGAGAGAGGTGTCAAAGGTTACTTTAGACTTCAGTGCAGCACAGTACCGTTACCACTGGGACGTGAGCATGAGTCTGGCATTGTTCTTGTCGTAGCAAATTGATCACTGGAAAGTATGCACGTAAAACGATGAGCAAACTGATTCTTTTTATGCATCAGTAAGCCCTGCGTTCAGAGCGTTAGCTAGGTCTGTTTTCAGCATGTGTAACAGTCAAACACAATTTGCATTTATGTTAGATTTTCTTAAAGGCCCCCTACTGCACACACATTGAAACATTCTTCAGCTTGTTTGGTAGTGGGTGGAGGTTTCCTTTTATAAGCAATGGTTTAGTGTGATCTTTTCTGTATGTATTTCACATCATGAGCAAGACGGTGAGTGAGAGAGAGAGAGAGAGAGAGAGAGAGAGAGAGAGAGAGAGAGAGAGAGAGAGAGAGAGAGAGAGAGAGATTTGCAGAAGCATTATGACTTTATGAAGACTGTGAATATGGGTTTGATGATAGACTAAAAAAGCTCTCTGTGTTGTTCCACCACATAAAATGATGACAAACCAGTAAACTAAATATGCCCATGTACATATCACTCTCTCTTCCTCTCTCTCTCTCTCTCTCTCTCTCTCTCTCTCTCTCTCCTCTCTCTCTCTCTCTCTCTCTCCTCTCTCTCTCTCTCTCCATGTGAATATTTGTCGTTTATGGAAACATCACAGAAAGACAAAGTGCAATTCTTGTTGTGTTGTCCAGCTTTAAGAAATTTCAGAGTAAACTACTGAAGAGAAAAACATCTTCAGCCAAAATATTACATTAATCCATGCAGTCTTCACAGTGTCAGATTGAATTTACTCATGTCGTAGAGTATGGCGTCTACTGTTTGTAATCTGGCCACATACACCGAAATAGGACTGATCAGAATACATATCATAAATGTGTTACATGTTTAATGTTGATGCTTCCTGCGGTCAATTCCTTTGATCTGATTTGTTATGATTGTCAGAGTATTTCGTTTATGGATCAGGACGCTTTCCCCATTTTTCTTTGTTCATTTACATTTGATGTTTAAGTCCATGTTCCCCCTTAAGTAAGACACTTTGATCTTTTTCAGACTAAATATCATACTGTGTGAATCGTGAATCTCTGTGTTTGTCAGAGTAACCAACAGACTGCTTAGCGCGGTAGGTCCCCAAATGGCGGCCACTGTCAGCTCCGCCTGGAGTTTTCTGTGTGATGGTGTAGCAGGGAGTGATGACGTGTGTGTGTGTGGTGCCGATACGTGTTGTTAACTATTTTTTTCTCTCTCTTCTCTCTGTCTGTCTCTCTCCCCCCTCTCTCTCTCTGTTTTGGAGGGTCCCCTTCCTCTCTCCCCTTCTGTGGAGGGAGGAAGGGGGAGGGGGCGATGTCTTTGTCGTGTGTTGTGTTGCAGGCTTTTGTGTGTGTTTCCTTCAAGGAAGGGGGGGAGGGAGGAGGGTGGCAGGCACGGACTGGATTCATGATTTCCATTGTGTTTGCCAATTGCGTGACTGATTTTATTGATTTGGTTCGGTTTTTACGTCGACACCCACCTAAGGTGATATGGCCAACGGGATAACCATCCCAGGAAAGCGGGGAAGGGAGACCTATCTAATCCTATATTGACACCACCAGAACAACAATGATGTAAAGATAGGATGGTGAGAAGGCCAGTTTTAATGTAGCGCACCCCGGGATTCGAACCCACAAACATTAGCATGTGAATCCGACGCTCAATTGCATGACATTCTCAATTTTAATTTATAACCCCCTCGCGAAACCAGGAAAAGCCCCAGGACCAGACAACATTACTACAGAGATGATTGAAGCCCTGGAGGAATTTGGCATAGAAAAAATAACAGTCCTCCTAAATGAAATTTACGACACTGGAAAAATCCCCAAAGATATGTCAAAATCAATTTTCATTGCACTTCCAAAGAAGACAAGGGCTATAGAATGCGAACTCCATCGCACAATCATTTGATGAGTCATGTAACAAAAATCCTGTTAAGAATTATCATGATGAGGACAAGGAATAGAATCAAAAGAGAAATAGCAGAAGAACAGTGTGGATTTGTGGAGGGGAAATGAACTATTAATGCCATATACATCCTAAGAACTATCATAGAGAGGTCAATTGAGATGAATAAGGATTTGTATTTATGCTTTGTTGACTATACCAAGGCTTTCGATCAGGTACGACATGAAGAATTGATCAACCAACTGGAGAGACTCAATGTCGATGGAAAAGATCTACGAATAATCAGGAATATGTACTGGGAACAAACAGCTGCAATGAGAATAGAAGACAATGTAAGCTCTTTCCAAAACATCAAAAGAGGAGTCATACAGGGTTGTGTTCTGTCACCAGATCTGTTTTCACTTTACAGCGAAAACATCATGAGAAACCTAGAAGAAGACCCTGGATTAAAAGTTGGAGGGAAAATGATAAACAACATTCGATACGCAGATGACACCGTGCTAATTGCAGAAAATGAAAGGGACCTAAAAAACCTTGTGAATATACTAGAAATAGAAAGCAAAGGTAATAATATAATATAATATACAATATTTTATATAGCGCAAAATCTTGATAAAATCAAACCTAAGCGCTAAAACAGACACACACGCACGCACGCACACACACGCACGCACGCACACATGCGCGCGCACACACACACCACACACACACACACACACACGCATACGCACACGCACACGGCTATAAATGGGGAGAAAGAATAAAAGCAATTGAAAATTATAGAGAGCATATTATATACAATATATATTACAATGTGATTCCCCTCCGAGTGGAGACAGGCTGCAAGGGGATTGAGTGAGGTCAGGATTTTATGCAGAGGAGAAAAGGTGAGTTTTGAGAGCGGACTTGAAGGAGACAAAAGTAGGTTGCTGACGGACTGAGAGAAGAAGTTTGTTCCAGGAAAGTGGACCAGAAACAGAGAAGGCTCGTGGACCATAGGTATTGAGCTTAGTGCGTGGAAAGCGAAAAGTCAGAGGATCGGAGACAGAGCGGAGGGTACGTGAGGGAACATAGATCTCAAGTAGGCTTGACAGGTAATCGGGGGCTGCGTTATTGAGGCTTTTGTAGCACATGGTGTCTAGTTTGTACTGTATGCGCTTTGATACAGGGAGCCAGTGAAGTTGTGCCAGGAGAGGAGATATGTGGTCAGCTTTTTTCTTTTTTAGTACAAGGCGTGCAGCATTGTTTTGAATGCGCTGCAGGATGTGAATGGTAGAGGCAGGAAGACCAGACAGAAGTGAATTGCAATAGTCAATGCCAGACATTATGAAGGAGAGAACGAGTTTTGCAGTTGTTTCGACAGAGAGATACTTCCTGATCAGGCTTATACGATGGAGGTGATAGTAGCAAGATCTGGCAGTTTGAGAAACAAAGTTGTTCATGGAGAGGATAGAGTCAATGCAGACACCAAGGCTTTTAGCTGAATCAGAAATTGGGACTGATGTGTTACATAATGGGAGAGAAAGAGGAGGCAGCTGAGAAAGTTTCTGATGGGTGCCAATGAGGATAGCTTCTGTCTTGTCGTCATTAAGCTGAAGTCTAAGACCATTGTAGGCAAAGAGGTAATGATATAGACTACTGTAGGCAAAGAGGTATGCTATAGACCATTGTAGCAAAGAGGTAATGCTAAGACCATTGTAGGCAAAGAGGTAATGCTATAGACCATTGTAGGCAAAGAGGTAATGCTATTGACCATTGTAGGCAAAGAGGTAATGCCATAAACCATTGTAGGCAAAGAGGTAATGCTATAAACCATTGCAGGCAAAGAGGTAATGCTATTGACCATTGTAGGCAAAGAGGTAATGCTATAGACCATTGCAGACAAAGAGGTAATGCTATAGACCATTTTAGGCAAAGAGTAATGCTACAGACCCTTGTAGCAAAGAGGTAATGCTATAGACCATTGCAGGCAAAGAGGTAATGCTATAGACCATTGTAGGCAAAGAGGTAATGCTATAGACCATTGCAGGCAAAGAGTAATCTATAGACACTGCCTGTACCAACCACAAGGTGTATTTAATCAGCTTGGGGTATTTGAGACATGTACAGTTTGTGATGTCAACAAGCAGAAAACTACTTTGGAGCCAACCCGACAGTCTATCAGTGATCATTGATGTTGTATGATTTTGTTGTTGTTGCTATTTGTTTGTATGCTCAATGGTGTCTTGAAGTCAGAGAAAAAGTCAATAAACGCAAATTGAACATTTTCAATATTTGTGATTTTTGTGTTTACTCAGCGAGAAAGAGAGAGAGAGAGCGCTTGTTTGTTTGCTTGCTTGCTTGTGTGTGTGTGTGTGTGTGTGTGTGTGTGTGTGTGTGTGTGTGTGTGCGCGCGCGTGCATGTGTGCGTGCATGTGTGTGTGTGTGTGTGTGTGTGCGCCGCATGTGCGTGTATGTGTGTGTATGTGCATGTGTGCGTGTTTGTGCGTGCGTTCATACGTGTGCAGACAACTTTTTTGTTCTGTTTTGTGGCAGAATGATATAGTGATTTCAGGACTGCAGACTATAACCATGACAAGCCTGAGACAGAATCACGTTTTTATTTGACGTTTTCCAGCAAACGACACGTACAGATTCCGATTAACTTGTGTTCATGGCACTGACAAGGAAGTCTCACAACACTTCCATATAAAAGACACTTGCAGAACAGACTATAAGTGGTGGTGTTCCAACCAAAAGCTTTTAAAAATGTTTTATAAATGATTTGAAAAAACAAACAGCGGTAAGGTCTTCAATGATACTGGTAACCTTTCCTTTAAGTTGTTGTAATTCAAAGCGGTAAGGTCTTCATTCATATTGATAACCTTTCCTTTAAGTTGTTGTAATTCAAAGCGGTAAGGTCTTCATTCATATTGATAACCTTTCCTTTAAGTTGTTGTAATTCAAAGCGGTAAGGTCTTCATTCATATTGGTAACCTTTCCTTTAAGTTGTTGTAATTCAAAGCGGTAAGGTCTTCATTCATATTGGTAACCTTTCCTTTAAGTTGTTGTAATTCAAAGCGGTAAGGTCTTCATTCATATTGGTAACCTTTCCTTTAAGTTGTTGTAATTCAAGCGTAAGGTTTCATTCATATTGGTAACCTTTCTTTAAGTTGTTGTAATTCAAAGCGGTAAGGTCTTCATTCATATTGGTAACCTTTCCTTTAAGTTGTTGTAATTCAAAGCGGTAAGGTCTTCATTCATATTGGTAACCTTTCCTTTAAGTTTAAATAGATTTAAAACAAATGAAACAAACAGCAACACCAACTCAAATGTAAAACTGTTTACATCATATGACTTTATATTGTTTAAAAACATACAATAGTCTAGTAGATATGACGTATGTATGATTTTTCTTCAATCCATTGTACATAAATCTTCAGTTTTGTCAATGGTATTGTAATAATGTTCTGCGAGCATTGTCTGTATTTGTGTTTTGTCAATGGTATTGTAATAATGTTCTGCGAGCATTGTCTGTATTTGTGTTCTGTCAAAACTTTGATTAAAAACAAGTTTACGAACCGAATGGCAAGGTGAGGGGATGACATATCCCGGGACACAGCCACACAACGCGCATCAACCAGGTTCAGCCCAGCCTCTGGACCAAAAGAGAATGGAAGATCCCTCTCTCGCCCATTCTGGGCCATAATCTTTCTTTTGGGCAGCCCGCCCGGCCACCAGTTCCAATACCTGTCAGCACCTTTCCCCTTACTATAATCTCGACACTTAGCAGTCGGAAACTCCCAAAGCTGCCTTACTTCAACCACAGGGGTTTTCGAACGGCCCCGAAAGTGGCCAGGCATGATGCTCCAGACACAGATCATTTTACTGTTCAGCAACAATAATAATAGTAATAGTAACAGCACTAGTACTAGTAGTAACAGTAGCAGCAGTTGTAGTAACAGCAATATCAACAGCCAAAATAGAAGTAACAGCAGTTGTAGTAACAGCATTATTAGTAACAGTAATAGCAGAAGTAGTAACACAGTAACAGTTGTAGTAATACAGTGGTAACAGCAGTATTGATAACAGCAAAAGTAGTAACAGCAGCAGCAGTAGTAGTAACAGTAGTAACGGTAGTAGTAATAGTAGTAGTAGTAGCAGTAGCAGTGGCAATAGTAGTAGCATTGGTATTTGTAATAGTCGTAGCAGTAGTACTAGCAGCAGTAGTAGTAGCAGTAGCAGCAGCTGCAGCAGTAGTAGCAGTAGTAATAGTACCAGCAGTAGCAGCAGTAATAGCAGTAGAAGCGATAGTAGCAGCAGCAGTAGTAGTGGCAGTAGCAGCAGCAGCAGTAGCAGCAGTAGCAGCAGCAATAACAGCAGCAGTAGTAGTAGCAGTAGTAATAGCAACAGTAGTAACTGTTACAACAGCAACAGCAACAGCAATTATAGCAACAGTAGTAACTATATCCGTAGCGTTGATAGAAATAAGTAATTGCAAATAAAAATAATAACAAATGACCAAAGACAACGCCTTACTTGCTCGCTGAAGTTATTCGTCTGCATGTTGCTAAGGGAGGTAAACACATTAAGGGCTTTATACGATAAGTTTACATAAGTTGTGTCCCATATTCTCGTCTCATGCCCTCATTTTCCCGATGGAGATGGTTTGAAATCTTGCAGTAGGTGTGTGTGTTTGTGTGTGTGTGTGTGTGTGTGTGTGTGTGTGTGTGTGTGTGTGTGTGTGTGTGTGTGTTGTGTGTGTGTGTGTGTGTGTGTTGTGTGTTGTGTGTGTGTTTGTGTGTGTGTTGTGTGTGTGTGTGTGTGTGTGTGTGTTGTGTGTGGTGGTGTGTGTGTGTTGTATGTGTGTTGTGTGTGTGTGTGTGTGTGTTGTGTGTTGTGTGTGTGTTGTTGTGTGTGTGTTGTGTGTGTGTGTGGGTGTGTGTGTGTTGTGTGTGTGTGTGTGTGTGTGTGTGTGGTTGTGTTGTTGTGTGTGTGTCCTGTGTGTGTTTGTAGTGTTGTGTGTTGTGTGTGTGTGTGTGTGTGTGTGGTGGTGGTGGTCATTAGTTTAATGTCTATTCACTTAAGTGATTTTAGACAAAAAACAAAACCAAAAACAAAAAACAAAAAAACAATAAATAAATAAAACATAATAATTGATAACAATGATAATAATGATAAATAAATGATAAATAAAAGATAAAACAAAATAGATAAATAAATGAACAAACAAAAAATAATAATAATAATAAAATAAAATAAAAAATAAAATAAAAATAAATTAAAAAATTTCAAGTTTAAATTCATATTACTTTTAGCCCACTCGAGCATCAAAAAACATTCGGGCTGAAACCATGTGAAAAACAAGTAAGAAGCAAGGACAATGTAAATGTCGGAGGGAAGCATAAACATGACAATGAAGTAGCATACTACAACAAATATTACAATAAACTAGCTAATTGTAACTATGAATAGGAAGATGAACGAATTATAAATATTGAACCATTGGACTTTTAGATAGGCTGACGAAAAATTCATATGTCAATATTGATGATTCAACTATGTCGGAAATTGTGTGAGTAGAAAGTATCGGAATGTATCGCTTTATACTAATGCAAGAAAGTAAATGACTGGTCGTTATTTTCTGTCCACAAAGACAGGCAATATTTCTGGTGTACTTTGTTTTGAATGCATCGAGTTTCCACCTGTACATAAGGATTGTATATATCTGTTTGTAGTAGACTGTTTACTGATTTTGCTTTGGTTTACTTTAGTTTAGTTTACATTCATTTAGTTTAGTTTACATTCATTTAGTTTACATTAATTTAGTTTAGTTTAGTTTAGTTTAATTTAGTTTAGTTTAGTTTAGTATACTTTAGTTTAGTTTAGTTTACTTTAGTATACTTTAGCTTAGTTTCGTTTATATGTATTTAGTTTAGTTCAGTTTAGTTTAGTTCAGTTTATGTTAATTCAGTTTAGTTTAATTCAGTTTAGTTTAGTTCCGTTTAGTTTAGTTCCGTTTAGTTTAGTTCCGTTTAGTTTAGTTCCGTTAGTTTAGTTCCGTTTAGTTTAGTTCCGTTTAGTTTAGTTCAGTTCAGTTCAGTTCAGTTCAGTTCAGTTCAGTTCAGTTCAGTTCAGTCAGTTCAGTTCAGTTCAGTTCAGTTCAGTTCAGTTCATTCAGTTCAGTTTAGTTTAGTTCAGTTTAGTTCAGTTTAGTTTAGTTTAGTTCAGTTTAGTTTAGTTTAGTTCAGTTTAGTTCAGTTTAGTTTAGTTCAGTTTAGTTTAGTTCAGTTTAGTTCAGTTTAGTTCAGTTTAGTTCAGTTCAGTTTAGTTTAGTTCAGTTTAGTTTAGTTTACATTCATTTAGTTTATTTAGTTTTATTTAGTTTTATTTAGTTTACTTTAGTTTACTTCAGCTTAGTTTCGTTTACATGTATTTCGTTTAGTTCAGCTTAGTTTAGTTCAGTTAAATTTAGTTTAGTTTAGTTTAGATTAGATTAGTTTAGCTTAGTTTAGTTTAGTTTAGCTTTGTTTAGTTTAGTTTTGATTAGTTTTATTTTGTTTAGTTTATTTTACTTTTGTTTACTTGAGTTGACTTAATTTAGTTTAGTACACTTTAGTTTACATACATTCAGTGTAGTTTAGTTTAGTTTAGTATAGTATATAGTTTAGTTTAGTTTAGTTTAGTTTAGTTTAGTTTATTTTATTTTTACATTGATCAGTTATATTTAGTTTAGTTTAGTTTAGTTTACTTTGGTTTGGTTTCGTTTAGTTAACATACAGTTAGTTTAGTTTAATTCATGTTTGAGTCCCTTTTTATCCACTGGACGTGGCGACAGGGACGTTTTTATTCCTATTTTTATTATCCGTAGTTTGGTGTTTGTGGTCTGTTTGTGACCGTGCATTCGCGCGATACAAATGGCCGAATATTTGCGCTTGTATCGTCTCGTGTTGAATACGAGCTTGTTTTGGTTTTCTTGTTCTTCCTGTTCCTTTTATTTAGTTTAGTTTAGTTTAGTTTAGTTTAGTTTAGTTTAGTTTAGTTTAGTTTTAGTTTAGTTTAGTTTAGTTTAGTTTAGTTTAGTTTAGTTTAGTTTAGTTTAGTTTAATTTTGTTTAGTTTAGTTGAGTTTAGTTTATTTTAGTTTATATTTTGTTTAGTTTAGTTTAGTTTAATTTAGTTTAGTTTAGTTTAGTTTGATTTAATTTAGTGAACATAGTTTAGTTTAATTCATGTTTGGTCCCTTTTTATTCACTGGACGTGGCGACAGGGACGTTTTTATTCCTATTTTCATTTTCCGTAGTTTGGTGTTTGTGGTCTGTTTGTGACCGTGCATTCGCGCGTTACAAATGTACGAAAATTTGTGTTTGTCTATGTCTTGTTGTGTTGAATACGAGCTTGTTTTGGTTTTCTTGTTCTTCTGGTTCCTTTTTAGTTTGGTTTAGTTTAGTTTAGTTTAGTTTAGTTTAGTTTAGTTTAGTTTAGTTAGTTTAGTTTAGTTTAGTTTAGTTTAGTTTAGTTTAGTATTAGTATTGGTTTATATTCAATTAATCTAGTTGAGTTTAGTTTGTTTAGATTACTTTGGTTTAGTTTACTTAGTTAGTGTATAGTTTAGTTTAGTATATGTTTAGTTTAGTTCTAGTTTAGTTTAGTTCAGTGTTAGTTTCAGTGTTCAGTTCATAGTTCAGTGTTCAGTTCAGGTGTTCAGTCATTCAGTGTTCAGTACAGTGTTTAGTGTTCAGTTCAGTTTCAGTTTCATGAACTGTATTCAGTTATCAGTTTAGTGAACTGTTTCAGTTCAGTTTCAGTTTCAGTGAACTGTTCAGTTCAGTTCAGTTAGTGAACTGTTCAGTTCAGTTTAGTTCAGTTTCAGTTTAGTGAACTGTTCAGTTTTCAGTTTTAGTTTTCAGTTTAGTGAACTGTTCAGTTCAGTTCAGTTTAGTGAACTTTTCAGTTCAGTTCAGTTTAGTGAACTGTTCAGTTCAGTTCAGTTCAGTTTAGTGAACTGTCATTCAGTCAGGTTCAGTTCAGTTTAGTGAACTGTTCAGTTCAGTTCAGTTTAGTGAACTGTTTTCAGTTCAGTTCAGTTCAGTTTAGTGAACTGTTCAGTTCAGTTCAGTTCAGTTTAGTGAACTGTTCAGTTCAGTTCAGTTTAGTGAACTGTTTCAGTTCAGTTCATTTAGTGAACTGTTCAGTTCAGTTCAGTTCAGTTATTCAGTTTAGTGAACTGTTCAGTTCAGTTCAGTTTAGTGAACTGTTCAGTTCAGTTCAGTTCAGTTTAGTGAACTGTTCAGTTCAGTTTAGTGAACTGTTCAGTTTAGTTTAGTGAACTGTTCAGTTCAGTTCAGTTCAGTGAACTGTTCAGTTCAGTTTAGTGAACTGTTCAGTTCAGTTGAGTTGAGTTTAGTGAACTGTTCAGTTCAGTTGAGTTGAGTTTAGTGAACTGTTCAGTTCAGTTCAGTTCAGTTTAGTGAACTGTTCAGTTCAGTTCAGTTTAGTGAACTGTTCAGTTCAGTTCAGTTCAGTTTAGTGAACTGTTCAGTTCAGTTTAGTGAATTGCTCAGTTCAGTTCAGTTAACTGTTCAGTTCAGTTTAGTGAACTGTTCAGTTCAGTTCAGTTTAGTGAACTGTTCAGTTCTGTTCAGTTTGGTGAACTGTTCAGTTCAGTTCAGTTCAGTAAACTGTTCAGTTCAGTTCAGTGAACTGTTCAGTTCAGTTTCAGTGAACTTCAGTTCAGTTCAGTTTAGTGAACTGTTCATTCATTCAGTTAGTTAGTGAACTGTTCAGTTCAGTGAACTGTTCAGTTCAGTTCAGTGAACTGTTCAGTTCAGTTCAGTTTAGTGAACTGTTCAGTTAGTTCAGTTCAGTTAGTTTAGTGAACTGTTCAGTTCAGTTCAGTTTAGTGAACTGTTCAGTTCAGTTCAGTTTAGTGAACTGTTCAGTTCAGTTCAGTTTTAGTGAACTGTTCAGTTTAGTTTAGTGAACTGTTCAGTTCAGTTCAGTGAACTGTACATTCAGTTCAGTTCATTAGTGAACTGTTCAGTTCAGTTAGTGAGTTTTTAGTGAACTGTTCAGTTCAGTTCAGTTGTGAACTGTTCAGTTCAGTGAACTGTTCAGTTCAGTGAACTGTTCAGTTTCAGTGAACTGTTCATCAGTTCAGTTTAGTGAACTGTTCAGTTTCTCAGTTAGTGAACTGTTCAGTTCGGTTCAGTTTAGTTTAATGAACTGTTCAGTTCAGTTCAGCTTAGTGAACTGTTCAGTTCAGTTCATGAACTGTTCAGTTCAGTTCAATTCAGTCAATTCATTTCAGTTTAGTGAACAGTTCAGTTCAGTTTATGAACTGTTCAGTTCAGTTCATTTTGTGAGCTGTTCAGTTCAGTTCAGTTCAATTAGTAATGTTCAGTTCAGTGAACAGTTCAGTTCAGTTCAGTTAGTCAGTTCAGTGAACAGTTCAGTTCAGTTCAGTTCAGTTACTTTAGTTCAGTTTAGTTTCGTTTACATGTATTTAGTTTTGTTTAGTTTACTTTAGTTCAGTTTAGTTTCGTTTACATGTATTTAGTTTCGTTTCGTTTCGTTTCGTTTTTCGTTTAGTTAGTTGACATTCGTTAGTTCACATCTCTAGTTCATTCGTCAGGTTCAGGTTCAGGTCACCTCAGGTCACCTCACCTCACCTCAGATCACCTCACCTCAGGTCACCTCTCACCTCACCTCAGTCAGCCTTCCACCCTCCAGTTTAGTTTTATTAGTTTTAGTTTATTATAGTTTAGTTTATAGAAACTAGTTCAGTTTATGGTTCGTTCAGTTTTCAGTTTATAGTGTTCAGTTCAGTTTTCAGTTTATCGTGTTCAGTTTTATAGTGTTCAGTTCAGTTTATAGTGTTCTTCATTTTTCAGTTTATAGTGTTCAGTTCAGTTTTCCGTTTATAGTGTTCAGTTCAGTTTTCCGGTTATGTTCAGTTCAGTTTTTCCGGTTATGTTCAGTTCAGTTTATAGTGTTCAGTTCAGTTTTCCGTTTATAGTGTTCAGTTCAGTTTTCCGTTTATAGTGTTCAGTTCAGTTTTCCTTATGTTCAGTTCAGTTTTATCCGTCGTTATATGTTCAGTTCAGTTTATATAGTGTTCAGTTCAGTTAACTGTTCAGTGAACAGTTCAGTTCAGTGACAGTGCAGTGAGCAGTGCAGTGCAGTGGGTGCAGTGCAGTGCAGTGCAGTGAGGCAGTGCAGTGCAGTGCAGTGCAGTGCAGTGCAGTGCAGTGCAGTGCAGTTTACATTCATTTTTTAGTTTAGTTTAGTTTGGTTTGGTTTAGTTTAGTTTACATTCATTTAGTTTAGTTTAGTTTGGTTTGGTTTGGTTTGGTTTGGTTTGGTTTAGTTTGGTTTAATTTAGTTTTGTTTAGTTTAGTTTACTTTAGTTGAATTTAGTATACTTTAGTTTACTTCAGCTTAGTTTCGTTTACATGTATTTCGTTATTAGTTTAGTTTAGTTCAGTTAAATTTAGTTTAGTTTAGATCAGATTAGTTTAGCTTTGTTTAGTTTTTTTGTTTTTGTTATTTTTTTGTTATTGTTTATTAATTAGTTTATTTTAAACTTTTGTTCAGTTGAGTTTACTTATTTAGTTTAGTATACATTAGTTTACATACATTGTGTAGTTTAGTAGTTTAGTTTACACTTTGGTTTCGTTTAGTGAACAAATTTAGTTTAGTTCGTTTTTGGTCCCTTTTTATCCACTGGACGGGGCGGCAGGGACGTTTTTATTCCTATTTTTATTATCCGTAGTTTGGTGTTTGTGACCGTGCATTCGCGCGATACAAATGGCCGAATATTTGCGCTTGTATCGTCATGTGTTGAATACGAGCTCGTTTTGGTTTTCTTGTTCTTCCTGTTCCTTTTTAGTTTAGTTTAGTGTCGTTTAGTTTAGTTTATTTTAATTTAATTTTGTTTAGTTTAGTTTAAGTTTTAGTTTAGTTTGATTTAATTTAGTGAACATAGTTTAGTTTAATTTATTTTTTGTCCCTTTTTATCCACTGGACGTGGCGACAGGGACGTTTTTATTCCTATTTTTATTTTCCGTAGTTTGGCGTTTGTGGTCTTGTGACCGTGCATTCGCACGATACAAATGGCCGAAAATTTGCGCTTGTATCGTCTCGTGTTGAATACGAGCTTGTTTTGGTCTTCTTGTTCCTTTTTAGTTTAGTTTAGTTTAGTTTAGTTTAGTGTACATACAATTAGTTGAGTTTAGTTCATTTTTGGTCCCTTTTTATCCACTGGACGAGGCAGCAGTAAAGTTTTTACTCCTCTTTTTATTATCCGATGTTTGGTGTTTGTGGTCTGTGACGTGCATTCGCGCGTTACAAATGGCGGAACATTTGCGCTTGTCTCCGTCTTGTGTTGAATACGAGCTTGCTTTGGTTGGTTTTCTTGTTCTTCTGGTTCCTGTTTAGTTTAGTTTAGTTTAGTTTGGTTTATATTCAATTAATCTAGTTGAGTTTAGTTTGTTTAGATTACTTTGGTTTAGTTTACTTTAGTCTAGTCTAGTCTAGTCTAGTCTATTTCAGTTAAATTTAGTTTAGTTTAGATTAGTTTAGCTTAGTTTATTTTGTTTAGTTTAATTTACTTAATTTACTTTAGTATAGTTTAGTTTACATACGTTTAGTTTAGTTTAGTTTAGTTTACATTGATTTAGTTTAGTTTAGTTTAGTTCAGTGCAAATACAATTAGTTTAGTTTAGTTAATTTTTCGTCCCTTTTTATCCACTGGACGAATTGGCAGGAAAGGTTTTAGTCCTCTTTTTAGTATCCGACGTTTGGTGTTTGTGGTCCGTGACCGTGCATTCGCGTTACAAATGTCAGAACATTTGCGCTCGTCTCTCTTTTTGTGTTGAATACGAGCTTGCTTTGGTTGGTTTTCTTGTTCTGGTTCTTTTTTAGTTTAGTTTAGTTTTTAGTTTTATTTTACTTTTGTTTACTTAATTTAGTTTAGTATACTTTAGTTTACATACATTCAGTGTAGTGTAGTTTAGTTTGGTTTAGTTTAGTGAACATAGTTTAGGTCATTTTTTGTCCCTTTTTATCCACTGGACGAGGCGGCATGGACGTTTTTATTCCTATTTTTGTTATCCATAGTTTGGTGTTTGTGGTCTGTGACCGCGGATTCGTGCGTTACAAATCTTCGAAAATGTGCGCTTGTATTGTCTTGTGTTGAATACGAGCTCGTTTTGGTTTTCTTGTTCTCGTTTCGTTTCGTTTCGTTTAAGCTAGTTTAGTTTAAGCTAGTCTAGTTTAGTTTAAGCTAGTTTAGTTCAGTTAAGTTTAGTTCAGATTAGTTTAGTTTAGATTAGTTTAGTTTAGTTTAGTATACTTTAGTTTACATACATTCAGTGTAGTTTGGTTTCGTTTAGTGAACATAGTTTAGTTTAGTTCGTTTTTGGTCCCTTTTTATCCACTGGACGGGGCGGCAGGGACGTTTTTATTCCTATTTTTATTATCCGTAGTTTGGCGTTTGTGACCGTGCATTCGCGCGATACAAATGGCCGAATATTTGCGCTTGTATTGTCTTGTGTTGAATACGAGCTTGTTTTGGTTTTCTTGTTCTTCCTGTTCCTTTTTAGTTTAGTTTAGTTTAGTGTCGTTTAGTTTAGTTTATTTTAATTTAATTGTTTAGTTTAGTTTAATTTTAGTTTAGTTTAGTTCGATTTAATTTAGTGAACATTTAGTTCAATTTATTTTTTGTCCCTTTTTATCCACTGGACGTGGCGACAAGGACGTTTTTATTCCTATTTTTATTTTCCGTAGTTTGGTGTTTGTGGTCTGTTTGTGACCGTGCATTCGCACGATACAAATGGCCGAAAATTTGCGCTTGTATCGTCTCGTGTTGAATACGAGCTTGTTTTGGTCTTCTTGTTCCTTTTTAGTTTAGTTTAGTTTAGTTTAGTGTACATACAATTAGTCGAGTTTAGTTCATTTTTGGTCCCTTTTTATGCACTGGACGAGGCAGCAGTAAAGTTTTTACTCCTCTTTTTATTATCCGATGTTTGGTGTTTGTGGTCTGTGACGTGCATTCGCGCGTTACAAATGGCGGAACATTTGCGCTTGTCTCCGTCTTGTGTCGAATACGAGCTTGCTTTGGTTGGTTTTCTTGTTCTTCTGGTTCCTGTTTAGTTTAGTTTAGTTTAGTTTGGTTTATATTCAATTAATCTAGTTGAGTTTAGTTTGTTTAGATTACTTTGGTTTAGTTTACTTTTAGTCTAGTCTAGTCTAGTTTAGTTTAGATTAGTTTAGCTTAGTTTATTTTGTTTAGTTTAATTTACTTAATTTACTTTAGTATAGTTTAGTTTACATACGTTTAGTTTAGTTTACATTGGTTTAGTTTAGTTTAGTTCAGTGCAAATACAATTAGTTTAGTTTAGTTCATTTTTCGTCCCTTTTTATCCACTGGACGAATTGGCAGGAAAGGTTTTAGTCCTCTTTTTAGTATCCGACGTTTGGCGTTTGTGGTCCGTGACCGTGCATTCGCGTTACAAATGTCAGAACATTTGCGCTCGTCTCTCTTTTTGTGTTGAATACGAGCTTGCTTTGGTTGGTTTTCTTGTTCTGGTTCTTTTTTAGTTTAGTTTAGTTTTTAGTTTATTTTACTTTTGTTTACTTAATTTAGTTTAGTATACTTTAGTTTACATACATTCAGTGTAGTGTAGTTTAGTTTGGTTTAGTTTAGTGAACATAGTTTAGTTCATTTTTGTCCCTTTTTATCCACTGGACGAGGCGGCATGGACGTTTTTATTCCTATTTTTGTTATCCATAGTTTGGTGTTTGTGGTCCGTTTGTGACCGCGGATTCGTGCGTTACAAATCTTCGAAAATGTGCGCTTGTATTGTCTTGTGTTGAATACGAGCTCGTTTTGGTTTTCTTGTTCTCGTTTCGTTTCGTTTCGTTTAAGCTAGTCTAGTTTAGTTTAAGCTAGTTTAGTTCAGTTAAGTTTAGTTCAGATTAGTTTAGTTTAGATTAGTTTAGTTTAGTTTAGATTAGTTTAGTTTAGTATACTTTAGTTTACATACATTCACTGTAGTTTAGTTAATTTAGTTTCGTTTTACTTTAGTTTACTTTAGTTTAGTGAACAGTTTAGATTAGTTCATTTTTGGTCCCTTTTTATCCACGACGTTTTTATTCCTATTTTTATTATCCATAGTTTGGTGTTTGTGGTCTGTGACCGTGCATTCGCGCGTTACAAATGGCCGAAAATGTGCGCTTCGATTGTCTTGTTGAATACGAGCTTGTTTTGGTTTTCTTGTTCTTGTTCGTTTTTAGTATAGTTTAGTTTAAACTATAGTGTTTAGTTTAAACTATAGTGTTTAGTTTAGTTTAGACTATAGTTTTTAGTTTAGTGTAGTTTAGTGTAGTTTAGTTATAGTTTAGTTTAGCTTAGTTTAGTTTCAGTGTAGTATAGTTTATATTCAATTAATCTAGTTGAGTTTAGTTTTGTTTAGTTTAGTTTACTTAATTTACTTTAGTTTACTTTATTTGTTTAAATTTAGTTTAGTTTAGTTTAGTTAGGTAAGTAGGTGGGCAGGTAGGTAGGTGGGCAGGTAGATAAGTGGACAGGTAGGTAGGTGGTTAAGAGGTATACAGGAAGAAAGATTGGTACGTGTACCCAAGTTGGTGGAATGGTTGAAGTGGTCTTGTCTATAAATTTGTTGATGAACACGATTCAACAAACAAAGTGGTAGTAATGACAGTAGTACTGATCTGAATAATAATGACTAATAAAAGTAATACTGAGAACAATAATAATAATAATAATATCGTAATAATAAATAGTAATGATGATAATGATGGTAATAATAACAGTAATAGTAATAATTCAACATTAAGAAGAATGAACGTAATACTCGTGTTGATGGTATGTCAAAAGATAATGATTTTGACGATGACGACAACGACGATGATGGTGGTGATGGTGGTTGTGATGATGATGATGATGACGACGATTTCAAGAATAACGTCGACAAACAAAGAAACAAATAAAAGAAAGAGAAAGACAGACAGCAAGATAGAAAAACAGACAGAAGGAAAGAAATAAAGAAAGAAAGAAAAAAAACAAACAGACAAGAAAGATACAAGCAAGGAAGCGAGCGAGCGTACGATTGAGCAAACGGACAGACGCATGACCGAACGAACGAATTAACGAGCAAGCAAGCAAGCAAGCGTGTAAACGTTGAAATACACTAACAAATTAACATATATTTGATAGATACAAACAGACCGACAGACAGACCGACACAGACAGACACACACACATTTAAAACACCGCGGACACACAACAACACACAGACAAACACAAAGAAAAAAAAACACACACACACACAAAACACTCCACAAAAGAGGGTAACATGTTTTCCTTAAAAAAACCCAGAAGCCCACTGTGACCAAACAAATGAATTACAAACTGTCCTGTTATTTAACCCTCAGAGGCCAAGGTGTCTTTCAGTTGAAAAACTGTCCTGTTATCTAATTTAGCCCTCAGAGGCCCAAGGAGTCTTTCAGTTGAAAAAGACTCCTTGGGCCTCGGGGATGATGTCTTTGAGCCCCCGTCTCATTGGGCCCCCGTCTCTTTGGGTCCCCGTTCTTGAGCCCCGTCTCGTTGGCCCCCGTCTCTTTGGGTCCCCGTGTCTTTGAGCCCCCGTCTCTTTGGGCCCCCGTCTCATTGGGCCCCCGTCTCATTGTTACAAGGCCGAAAATGTCGCACCGGGCCGGTCCAAAATGTATTGATGTATATGCCCGACCAGTGGTCAGTTAGGTCTATTTCACTGTTTGACAGCTAAACAGGCCAAAATGATCAATGCATACATACATACATCTACATTCATACATACTGACAGACTGACGGGCTCGTTTCAAGCTCACACGCAAAACGCACATTGTTTATGGAGTTTTACCTATACTCAAAACTATATGGTAGCTGGAATGCACAAATGTGGTCATTTTGATTTGGTGTGACATTTTGGGCCTCTACTAAACATAAGTTTTAATAAAATTGCCTAGCAGTTTTCTCTGGGTGCTATTCCACACATTTTTAATCAATCAAACACACACACACACACACAAAATTTGCAGCAGCAGGGAACATAATTATCTTGTTTATTATGCTGGGGGCCCAAAGAGACGGGGGCCCAATGACACGTTTTCTTATTACTACAGAAAAGTGTGGGGGCCCAATGAGACGGGGGCCCAATGAGACGGGGGCTCAAAGAGATGGAGGCTCAAAGGGACGGGGGCTCAAAGAGATGGGGGCTCAAAAGGACGGGGGCCCAAAGAGACGGGGGCCCAATGACACGTTTTCTTATTACTACAGAAAAGTGTGGGGGCCCAATGAGACGGGGGCCCAATGAGATGGGGCCCAAAGGGCAAACCCCCCTCTGAGGGTTAAATAACAGGACAGTTTGTAATTCATTTGTTTGGGTCACAGGTGACCCAATGAGCCTCTAAGGGTTAACATTAAATTAAATTAAATAGCAAGAGGCAGGAAAATGCAGTTAGATTTTCATATTGCTTATAGAACTGCCGACCTCTAGATAACATTATCATGGCTAACAGCACACAACTACAAATTAACTCGCATTTAATTAAACAAATTGAAAAAAATTGTACAACCATCCTTTCAAGTTTCAATTTAGTTTTTTTTAAATTCCCACAACACTCCGTTTAGCCCGTTGACTACCATCACCTGTCCACCAGAATCCTGCATTGTTAACCATCCTAGCAAAGCAAAAACTTGACCATGATTCCCTCACCCTAACCTCCAGCTTCCTGCAGGAAGCTGATGGATAGGGTGAGGGAGTCAAAGGGATACGTTTTTGCAATTGGTGGATAGTGTGCGGGAGTCAGAAGGGTTAAAAAGAATTGAAAAAAACCCCAGCAATCCTTTGAAAAAGCACCAAAAAAACCCCAGACCAATCCTTCCACTGTAACAACCGCCCCATTCCTCACAAAATTAAATAAAATAAAAAGCACACCTCGCACATTGTCTTACACCCACACACGCATGCACCACACATGCGTGCGTGCGCCACAAACACATACAATATAAACACACACACACGCATCACACATGTGCGCGTGCGCACACACACATACCAGATAATATAAACACACACACACACACACACACACACAGCGAAACACTCCGCAACAGAGGGTAAAATGTTTTCCTTAGAATGCAAAAGGCAGGATGATGCAGTTAAGAGTTTCATATTGCTTATAGCTCAGCCGACATCTAGAACATCATCATGGCCAACAGCGCACTACAAATTAACTCGCGTTTAATTAAACAGACCAAAAACAAAAAAACATCCTTTCAATTTTCATTTTATTTAAAATATATTCCGACAACACTCCATCACCTGTCCACCAGCATCCTTCATTGTCAACCAATCTATCAAAGTAAAAACTCAACCCTTTGACTCCCTCACCCTAACGTCCAGCTTCCTGCAGGGTGAGGGAGTCGAAGGGATAAGATTTTGCAATTGGTGGGTATGGTGCAGGAGTTAAAGGCTAAAAAGAATTTTAAAAAACAAAAAAAAACAAAAACCCCGGAACAATCCTTTCAAGTCTCAATTTAAATATTTCCTCATACGTATGGTCATACGAGGTGAAATCTCATTGTATCTTGTCAAAACACAAAAACTGCACGTTATCTTGGAAAAGGTTCTTTAAAGAGTTAGAAAATGCAGTACGAATTGTTCACTTGACAGGAGCTTCATTACAATTTTCAGAAATAGTCACCAAAATAGCTTTATAAATAACCCATATTTGATGAAATACAGGCACAATAATACAATCATTTATTTTAACGAATTATTTTTAAATCAACAGCAGTCTTTATCACCCAGCCATACATAGCTTTCACTATAAAAATGCACACACAGCGTACTCGCCCACAACCACCCCCAAGGCCAACTGACCTAAACATCCATTAAACCCCCTCCAAAAAAAAAAAAACCGATGAAAACATGCATACACAGAAACCACAAACCGTCCATATCCCACTGTAACAACCGTCCCCCCAACACCCCCCTCCAAAAAATAACCCAAATCAAAACAAAAACGCACACCTCGCACATTGTCTTACACACACACGCACCACACACACACAAACTACATGTACACACATTCACACGCTCAAGCACACCACACACATGCACGCGTGAGCGCGCACACACATGCAGCGTGAGCGCACACACCACACACACACCACGTACCAGACAATATAAACACAGACACACAAATATATACACACATTCTCTCCAACAGAGAGGTAAAATGTTTTCTTTAAATGGCAAAAGGCAGGAAAATGCAGTTAAGAGTTTCATATTGCCTAAAGCATAGCCAACAGCACTCTACAAATTACCTCACTTTTATTCAAAAAGACAATTGGAAATAACGTACAACCATCCTTTCAAGTTTCAATTTTTTTAAATTCCCACAATGCTCCACGTTTAACCCTTTGAATACCACCGCCTGTCCACCTGCGTCCTTCACTGTCAACCATGCTAGCAAACCAAATTTAACCCTGTGACTCCCTCACCCTAACCTCCAGCTTCCTGCAGGAAGCTGGTGCATAGGGTGAGGGAGTCAAAGGTATACGTTTTTGCAATTGGTGGATATGTGCGGGGGTCAAAGGGTTAAAAAGACAATTGAAAAAAAAAACAAACGAAAAAAAAAACAAACAAAAACCAGAACAATCCAAGTCTCAATTTACATATTTTCCCATACGTATGGTCATACGACGTGAAATCCCATTATATCTTGTCAAAACGTAAGAATTGCACGATATCTTGAAAAGGTTCTTGAAAGAGTGTTAGAAAATGCAGTATGAATTGTTCACGTGACAAAAGGACCATTACAACTTTCAAAAATACTATCATAAAAATAGCTTCATAATTGACGAAATACAGGCACACAGTAAAATAATTTTTTCGTATTTTAACGAATAAATTTTAAATCAACAGCAGTCTGTCTTTACCACACAGCCGTACATCCACAAGCACACACAACACAGTCTTCATTAGAAAACGCACACACAGCGTACTCGCCCATCACCACCCCCAAGGCCAAATGAACTAAACATCCGCTATACCCCACCATACCCACGGGGGAAAAAAAACTATCACGACGGAAACACGCATACACAGAAACCACAACGCAGACACGTAACCGCCGTCCATACCCCACTGTAACAACCGCCCCACCCCAACCCAAAAAAACAAAAGAAAGCACACACCTCGCGCATTGTCTTACACACACACCCCTGCCTGTAACCTCCCCCCCCCCCCCCCAAACACACACACACACTTTATACGTTACAGTAATCAAAATAAGACAAAAAGTTAAATTTTCATCAGAAATTTAAGTATTGATATTAATCAATGCTACGATACAGTTGCCATCGAAAGGTTTAAGAAAACCATCGAAAGGTTTAAGAAAAAATAGCCGTGGTAATCAGTGCCACTTTTCCTTTAATGTGAAACAAACTATGGTAATAAACACTACCATACAGCAATGTTCATGTAAAATTCAAAAAGAAAAACCACCACCACCACCACTGGACAATTTTCATCAGAGAAGAAAAAAAACTAGGGTAATCACCACCGTACATTTTTCACTATTTGTTTTAGTGCCCAGCCTACTGCACGGAGCCTTTTTTCCCTTTTATTGTTGTTTAAAGCCCAGCGACTGCGCAGAGCCATATCAGGTATAACCGCTTCAAAACACACAAAACTTCAACAAGAAAAAAAAAGTACACATATCAATGCATTCGCGCACATAATCTAAGGACATGCCCCCCGGCGTAGGACCATTCCGTCCGATTTATCGCACAGGGGAGATTTATAAAAAAACATATGAATACAAATATAAGCATACATAAGGACACCAAAACATAAAAACGGGCATAAATTACTTCCGCGTCTCACCTGCTTAAAGCCAAAAATGCACTTAATACATGTACCAGTTATCAATCCGAAGAAAGAAGTACGTAAGACTATGGAAAAAAATACAGGTGAATGGACCATTAAGGCAGAAAAGTAGAAATGACAGATAGGAAGGCAACAGGGCAGAAAGATGACAGAAAAGAGGAAATTCTAGCACAGAATTTCCAGAAGGTGGAGATATTTATACTGAAAAAAAACCCGGCAACCGAACGGGGGGGCTCAGGGTTATAATCGTCTCAAAACGTACACAACTCAATGGAGGAAAAAAACTGGAAACAATTTACTCGTCAATGCATTCGCGCACATAATCTTAGGATTATGCTCTATGCATTTACCACTCCGAATTTATTCCAAGGGTTTAAAAAAATCTGATTACAAATTTAAACAAACACTAAATCATAACGTGGGCCCAAAATTACCTAGAATTTCGGCACATCACATTTCCTTACAGCAAAAAATGCACATAATACATGTAGGCTATCAATATGTTTTGTTTCAATACATGTACCCTATCAAATGTTTTGTTTACAGCCCAGCCTACTGTGTAGTCATATCAAGGTTACAACCATTTCCAAAATTAATGCTTCAACAGGGAAAAAACAGGTAAAAGAAATAAGTACACATACCAATGCATTCACATTCATAATCTAAGGAAATGTCTCTGGCGTTGACCAATCCTGTCCAATTCATCACACGTGGGCTTTAAACAGAATACCTGAATACAAAGTCAAATATAAGGACACTAAAACATACAACGGGCCTAAATTAATGAAAATTGCTTCCGCAAATCCCATATGCGTAATGCCAAAAATGCACTTAACATGTACCCAATCGCCATTACTATGATTTTTGTTTCAGTCAGTATATTACATGTAAGGTTCGGTACAGGTTACAGTTCGCAATAAAGGACAAAAATAGGTACTTTTGGTAAGAAATTGCATTCTTTCTGCTGCGATCAGTCCATTAAAATACCATTTTAAATTGATATTTTTTCAAATACCATTTTAAATTGATATTTTTTCAAGAAAAAAATTCTGTGGGGGATAGATTATAATCCACAAAAATCAATTTTGAGAAAAAGTCAAAACACCCTAGACAGACCCTCAGTCACCTTTTCAGCTCCTAGTGCTGTTGACTGACCGAGTTAAGACTGATTTGGTGGTGGGATGTCGCATTTATACTGGAAAGCCCCCGGCATCCCCACGGGGGTAATTTTCATTTTGACTACGAATTGCCAACGCACAAAAACAATAACGAGTACTCAACCTACAAGATAAACGTTTAACTTTCGGTTTACCTGCCTTTGGCAATCTACAGCACGCGCGCACACACACATACGCGCGCGTACACACATATGGACAAAATTAACAATATTTCCCCGATATCTCGCCGAGCGGAAGAAAATGACCAATACTTAAGATATGTAACCCCCTTTTATTTTCGTTGCTGCGATGGTATTGCTGTTGAACATACTGACCGATTGGTCTTAGGTGCGCACTTAAAACGATTCTTTCCCTTTATTACCTTGTCTCAGTTTTTCTTTTTTGTTGTTTTTTTGTTTTTGGTTTCACACCATTTTACAGTTATGCGCTCACTAGAAAACCTACTCTTATATGATAATCATAAGCCGATCACAAAACCTACATATAATAATAATATACAATATTTTTATATAGCGCAAAATCTTGATAAAATCAAATCTAACCGCTAAAACAGACATGCACGCACGCACACACACACGGCTATAAATGGGGAGAAAGAATAAAAGCAATGGAAAATTATAGAGAGCATATTATATATACAATTATATATTACAATGTGATTCCCCTCCGAGTGGAGACAGGCTGCAGAGGGGATTGAGAGGTCAGGATTTTATGCAGAGGAGAAAAGGTGAGTTTTGAGAGCGGACTTGAAGGAGACAAAAGTAGGTTGCTGACGGACTGAGAGAAGAAGTTTGTTCCAGGAGAGTGGACCAGAAACAGAGAAGGCTCGTGGACCATAGGTATTGAGCTTAGTGCGTGGAAAGCGAAAAGTCAGAGGATCGGAGGCAGAGCGGAGGGTACGTGAGGGAACATAGATCTCAAGTAGGCTTGACAGGTAATCGGGGGCTGCGTTATTGAGGCTTTTGTAGCACATGGTGTCTAGTTTGTACTGTATGCGCTTTGATACAGAGAGCCAGTGAAGTTGTGCCAGGAGAGGAGATATGTGGTCAGCTTTTTTCTTTATGAGTACAAGGCATGCAGCATTGTTTTGAATGCGCTGCAGGATGTGAATGGTGGAGGCAGAAAGACCAGACAGGAGTGAATTGCAATAGTCAATGCGAGACATTATGAAGGAGAGAACGAGTTTTGCAGTTGTTTTGACAGAGATACTTCCTGATCAGGCTTATACGATGGAGGTGATAGTAGCAAGATCTGGCAGTTTGAGAAACAAAGTTGTTCATGGAGTGGGTAGAGTCAATACAGACACCAAGGTTTTTAGCTGAATCAGAAATTGGGACTGATGTGTTACAAAATGGGAGAGAAAGAGGAGGCAGCTGAGAAAGTTTCTGATGGGTGCCAATGAGGATAGCTTCTGTCTTATCATTAAGCTGAAGTTTGTTGAACGTCATCCAGTTCTTAATGTCCGAGTAACACTCAGTGGTGCGAGTCAAGAAGCGCTGTATATTGTCTGGTGTGTCACTGTCTAGATGTTGGGTGTCAGCATAGAAGTGGTGTTTTATAGAGTGGGAGTTGATGATGGTGGACAGGGGGGGAGGTGTAAAGAGTGAAAAGAACAGGGCCAAGGACAGATCCTTGTGGAACACCACAGGTCAGGTATGCAGGTTGAGAGTAAGTGCCATTAATGAGAACAGTTTTGTTTTCTGTCCGATAGATATGAAGTGAACCAGGAGAGAGCAATGTCAGAGATGCCAAAAGTATGATGAAGTCTAGAAAGGAGAATACCATGGTCAATGGTATCGAAGGCTGCAGACAGATCAAGGAGTGTGAGGAGAGAGACTTTGCCAGTATCAGTTGCAAGGAGGAGATTGTTGAGAATGTGTAGCAGGGCAGATAAAACCTACACTATACGGTAATCATAAACCAACCACAAAACCTGCATTTATACGGTAATCATAAGCCAACCATAAAACCTACACTATACGGTAACCATAAGCTGACTACAAAACCTACACTATACGGTAACCATAAGCTGACTACAAAACCTACACTATACGGTAATCATAAACCAACCACAAAACCTGCATTTATACGGTAACCATAAGCCAACCACAAAACCTACACTATACGGTAACCATAAGCTGACTACAAAACCTACACTATACGGTAATCATAAACCAACCACAAAACCTACACTTATACAGTAATCATAAACCACACCCATCAAAACCCCACTACACTTATACGGTAATCAAATCAAAACACTATATGGTAATCACAAACCAACCACAAAACCTACACTTATACGGTAATCAAATCAAAAACATTATATGGTAATCACAAACCAACCACAAAACCTACTTATACAGTAATCAAACCAACCACAAAACATACTTATACGGTAATCAAATCAACCACAAAACACACACTATATGGTAATCATAAACCAACACCCCCTAACCACCAAAACCTACATTTATACGGTAATCATAAGCTGACCACAAAACCTGCATTTATATGGTAATCATAAGCTGACCACAAAACCTACATTTATACGGTAATCATAAGCTGACCACAAAACCTGCATTTATATGGTAATCATAAGCTGACCACAAAACCTACATTTATACGGTAATCTTAAGCATACGACAAAACCCACACTACACGGTAAACATAAGCCGACTAAAAAACAAAACAAAAAAACAGGCTACATTTACATCTACGTTGTACCGACTTTGTTGCGTAGGGAACTAGAGACGAGCAACTTTTTAGCGTAAAATATAGACTAGGTAAAACAGTAAGTAGGGCCTCAGGGCCTGGCCAGCTCATGGGTTTACGTGCAGGCTTCAGGCCTGTGCCACGATCACAATACACGTAGCACCTGTGACGTTAGTGCATATGGAATTCGCTCCGATCGCAGAGACGTCATCTGCTAAACTGAAACTAAAACTGAATTGCGTGGGTTAAAAAAAAGTACGTGTTATACATAAAATCCATACGTCATGTTATAAGTTTACGATTTTCTACCCAGCAAAGTGGGAAAGGATAGGGTAGAGGATATAGTTGGACCTCATGGCGTTGGTACACAAAATGAAAGGGGAGGGAAACTTGTAGAATGGGCACAGATGAATGAGTTCATAGTAGGAAACGCCTGGTCTGAGCAGCCTAATAGAAGAAAATGCACTTGGATGAGTCCAGGAGGTAATACCAAAAACCATATGACATCGTGCTAATTGCGGAAAGTGAAAGGGACCTACAAAACCTTGTGAATATACTTTAAATAGAAAGCAAAGGTAAGGGTTGGAACTAAACAGCAGGAATACTTAAGTCATAGTGATCTGTAAAATACATGAAATCCCCTCATCCAAAATAACAGCGAAAGGTAGAACTTTGAGACAGGTTCATAAGTTTAAATACCTGGTAACGATCATTTCACCAGACGGCAGATGCACATCAGAAATAGCCAGCAGAATCGGCCAAGCCGAAACAACATTCAAGAAGATGTAAAGCATTCTTACCAACAAATGCCTATCAATTATCAGGAAGACAGTTCTGGAATGTTATATAGAACCAATACTGTTGTACGGTTGCGAGGCATGGACAGTCAACAAGCAAAGCCAGAACAAGATTGAGGCAGCCAAGATGGAAGGATGTTGAGAGTTCCATGGACAGCAAAGAAAACAAACGAGACAGTCTTGATGGAACAGACACAAGTAGATCATTCATACGGAAGTTTACGAAAAGGCAGGCAACATCCATAGGCCATTTTATGAGGAAAAGGGAATTGGAACACCTGGTCACAACGGGAAAGCTGGAGAGGAAGAGAGCACCAGGTAGACCCAGGGAGAAGATACTAGACGGACTTGCAGTGTGGCTGAAGACCTCCGTACGGAGGGTGGAAGAGATGCTTGAGGCAACAAGAGAGACAGATGGAAGTCCATAATCGCCAACGCCATGCTGCAAGGCACCTGATGGTGATGATTAAGTATAATTTACGGCATTCGCGGTTTTTTTTTTTTTTTTTAAACAAGCGAGAAGTTTTGCAAACTTTTTTTCACTGTTCCAACAACTGTGTCATGACCAAACATCAGCCCCTTTAACACAATATGTTAAGGTTAGAACGGGGTTAAGGTTAGTAGTGGTTATTATTACTTTTTTCACGTTAGATTCAGCGCGACATTTGTTCGGGCACAGTTGTCGGAACCACAAACGCCATTCACCTGACGTTATCAGAACGGCACTGAGAAAATGTATATGATAATGGGAAGGTCATACATACTGTTTTTCAACACTTGCTGGCGAACAGTATATTCATCATCATCATCATGTGCCCTGCCGCATGGCGTTGGCGACCATGGACCTCCAGCCATCTCTATCTCTCGTTGCCCCAAGCATCTCCCCCGCCCTCCTCGTCCCCAGCCACTCTGCAAGTCCGTCCAGCATTTTCTCCCTGGGTCTACCTGGTGCTCTTTCCCTCCAGCTTTCCCGTTGTGACCAGGTGCTCCAAATCCCCCTTCCTCATAAAATGGCCTATATATGTTGACTCTTTTCCTAATCTTCCTTATGAGTGATCTACTTGTGTCTGCCTCCATCAAGACTGTCTCGTTTGTTTTCTTTGCTGTCCATGGAACTCTCAACATTCTTCTTAGAATTAACCACATCTCGGCTGCCTCAATCTTGTTCTGGCTTTGCTTGTTGACTGTCCACGCCTCGCAACCGTAAAACAGTATTGGTTCTATATAACATTCCAGAACTGTCTTCCTGATGTTAATTGATAGGCATTTGTTGGTAAGAATGCATCTTGAATGTTTTGGCTTGGCCGATTCTGCCAGCTATTTCTGATGTGCATCTGCCGTCTAGTGAAATGATCGTTCCCAGGTATTTAAACTCATCAACCTGTCTCAAGGTTGTGCCGTTTGCTGTTATTTTGGATGAGGGGATTTCATATCTTTTACAGATCACTATGACTTCAGTCTTCCTGCTGTTTAGTTCCAACCCCTTACCTTTGCTTTCTATTTAAAGTATATTCACAAGGTTTTGTAGGTTCCTTTCACTTTCTGCAATTAGGACAGTGTCATCTGCGTATCGAATGTTTTATTTTTCCTCCAACCTTTAATCCATGGTCTTCCTCTAGTTTTCTCATATTTTCGCTGTAAAATGAAAACATCTGGTGATAAAACACAACCCTGTCCGACTCTTTTGTGTTTTGGAAAGAGCTTATATTTTTTATTCTTATTGCAGCTGTTTGTTCCCAGTACATATTTCTGATTATTCGTAGATCTTTTTCATCACTATTGAGTTTTTCTAGTTGGTGAATCAATTCATGTCTGACCCGATCGAAAGCCTTGGTATAGTCAACAAAGCATAAATATAAATCCTTGTTCACCTCGACCTACCTCTCTATGATAGTTCTTAGGATGTATGTGGCATTAATAGTTCCTTTCCCTTCCACAAATCCACACTGTTCATCTGCTATTTATTCTTTGTCATGATTATTTTTAATAGGATCTTGGTTACATGACTCAAACTGATTGTGCGATGGAGTTCGCATTCTATAGCCCCTGTCTTCTTTGGAAGTGCAATGAAAATTGATTTTGACATCTTTGGGATTTTTCCAGTGTCGTAAATTTCATTCAGGAGGACCTATTTTTCTATACCGAATTCCTCCAGGGCTTCAATCATCTCTGTGGTAATGTTGTCTGGTCCTGGGGCTTTTCCTGGTTTCGTCTTTTTCAATGCTGCTCTAACTTACTTTCATTATGGGTGGTCCTTCAAAGTCTTGTGTTCTGCGTTTCTGTCATCTTCAAAAAGGTCTTTAATGTACTCTCCCCATCTACCTAATATTTTATCTTTTTCCATGCTATGCTAGATACTGCCTGAAAAAAGCCAAATATTGTTTGTACAAAACAATCACCGATGCCAATTAACTCTAAGAATGGCCTTGTACAAATGACCAATGCCAATCAACTCTGAACGACCTTGTACAAATCTTTCATGCCAATCAACTGTAAGAACGACCTTGTACAAATCTTTCATGCCAATCAACTGTAAGAACGACCTTGTACAAATCATTAACGCCAATTAAATCTAAGGACGACCTTGTACAAATCATTAACGCCAATTAAATCTAAGGACGACCTTGTACAAATCTTTCATGCCAATCAACTGTAAGAACGACCTTGTACAAATCTTTCATGCCAATCAACTGTAAGAACGACCTTGTACAAATCATTAACGCCAATTAAATCTAAGGACGACCTTGTAAAAATCATTCATGCCAGTCAACTCTAAGAACGACCTTGTACAAATCACTAATGCTAATCAACTAATGCTAATGTTTGATACTAGACATGGAAATTATGCTGTTCCTTATTTTGTTGTTTGATACTAGACATGGAAATTATGCCGTTTGTTCCTTATTTTGTTGTTTGATACTAGACATGGAAATTATGCTGTTTGTTCCTTATTTTGTTGTTTGATACTAGACATGGAAATTATGCTGTTTGTTCCTTATTTTGTTTGATACTAGACATGGAAATTATGCCGTTTGTTCCTTATTTTGTTGTTTGATACTAGACATGGAAATTATGCTGTTTGTTCCTTATTTTGTTGTTTGATACTAGACATGGACATTATGCTGTTTGTTCCTTATTTTGTTGTTTGATACTAGACATGGAAATTATGCTGTTTGTTCCCTATTTTGTTTGATACTAGACATGGAAATTATGCCGTTTGTTCCTTATTTTGTTGTTTGATACTAGGCATGGAAATTATGCTGTTTGTTCCTTATTTTGTTGTTTGATACTAGGCATGGAAATTATGCCGTTTGTTCCTTATTTTGTTGTTTGATACTAGACATGGAAATTATGCTGTTTGTTCCTTATTTTGTTGTTTGATACTAGACATGGAAATTATGCCGTTTGTTCCTTATTTTGTTGTTTGATACTAGACATGGAAATTATGCCGTTTGTTCCTTATTGTGTTGTTTGACACTAGACATGGAAATTATGCCGTTTGTTCCTTATTTTGTTTGATACTAGACATGGAAATTATGCCGTTTGTTCCTTATTTTGTTGTTTGATACTAGACATGGAAATTATGCCGTTTGTTCCTTATTTTGTTGTTTGATACTAGACATGGAAATTATGCTGTTTGTTCCTTATTTTGTTGTTTGATACTAGACATGGACATTCTGCTGTTTGTTCCCTATTTTGTTGTTTGATACTAGACATGGAAACTATGCTGTTTGTTCCTTATTTTGTTGTTTGATACCAGACATGGAAACTATGCTGTTTGTTCCTTATTTTGTTTGATACTAGACATGGAAATTATGCCGTTTGTTCCTTATTTTGTTGTTTGATACTAGACATGGAAATTATGCCGTTTGTTCCTTTTGTTGTTTGACACTAGACATGGAAATTATGCCGTTTGTTCCTTATTTTGTTTGATACTAGACATGGAAATTATGCCGTTTGTTCCTTATTTTGTTGTTTGATACTAGACATGGAAATTATGCCGTTTGTTCCTTATTTTGTTGTTTGACACTAGACATGGAAATGTTGCTTAGTTCCTTATTTTGTTGTTTGATACTAGACATGGAAATTATGCTGTTTGTTCCTTATTTTGTTGTTTGATACTAGACATGGAAATTATGCCGTTTGTTCCTTATTTTGTTGTTTGATACTAGACATGGAAATTATGCCGTTTGTTCCCTATTTTGTTGTTTGATACTAGACATGGAAATTATGCCGTTTGTTCCTTATTTTGTTGTTTGATACTAGACATGGAAATTATGCCGTTTGTTCCTTATTTTGTTGTTTGATACTAGACATGGAAATTATGCCGTTTGTTCCTTATTTTGTTGTTTGATACTAGACATGGAAATTATGCCGTTTGTTCCTTATTTTGTTGTTTGATACTAGACATGGAAATTATGCCGTTTGTTCCTTATTTTGTTGTTTGATACTAGACATGGAAATTATGCCGTTTGTTCCCTATTTTGTTGTTTGATACTAGACATGGAAATTATGCCGTTTGTTCCCTATTTTGTTGTTAGATACTAGACATGGAAATTATGCCGTTTGTTCCTTATTTTGTTGTTTGATACTAGACATGGAAATTATGCTGTTTGTTCCTTATTTTGTTGTTTGATACTAGACATGGAAATTATGCCGTTTGTTCCTTATTGTGTTTGATACTAGACATGGAAATTATGCCGTTTGTTCCCTATTTTCTTATTTTGTTCGATATCTGTTCTGTCATACGTTTATGTTTGACAAAGGTCAGTTGGTCACAAATTTGTGTTCGTCTTGTCCGTTATACTGAATACACATTTCCATTCTATTTTCAATTTTTTCCCCCGATTCCTTAATGTGTATAATGTATAGTATATTCGTACAACCTTCACGTGTATATCAGATTCGTACTATCTGATGGTCGTGTAATTTTGAAGCGCAAATTGTAATACCGCTTTATATGTAGCCTCAGCGTATTAACGTAATAACGAGCGTTTTGTGTTAAACGTTGCCTTACAGTCTACAGTATAAGCCACCTAACAAAAATTTAAAAAACGAAACCGAGTCACGCACGCATATGGCCTCTCCTTCCCCAGCACACACACACACATTATGAGAAACGGTGACGGAGGAAATTTCTAGCGCAGAATTTCCAGAAAGTGGGGATACTAGTTATACTGAAAGCGCTCTCGACATCCCCACGGGGGTACAGACAGTAAATGCCATACACGACGTCGATTCATATTCCATTGCGAATTACAAATTTACTCGCTTATCACATCCCCCACCCAAGCCCAAACACACACACAATACACACGTATTTAATCTATTTAAATGAAAAATGATGAAGGACCAAGACATCCATGTTGGAACATCTATATACCCAGTAACAAGTTTTAAAAAAGAGAAATGTGACCTCCCACCACCAATTCAGTCTAAACTCTCAGTCAGTCGAACAGCGCTAGGAGCTGAAAGGGTGACTGAGTGTCTATCTGGGGCGTTTGACTTTCTCAAAATTGATTTCTGTGGATTATAATCTATCCCCCACAGAATATTTTTTCTTGAAAAAATAATTTGAAATGGTATTTTAATGGACTGATCGCAGCAGAAAGAATGCAATTTCTTACCAAAAGTACCTATTTTTGTCCTTAATTGCGAACCGTAACCTGTACCGAACCTTACATGTAATATACTGACAGAAAGCTCTTTGGTGCAACTTTCAGATAACGAAAGCTAAAATTAGAAACAAACCGGGCCAAAGCCACCAAATAAATTTAAGGAAAATGTGTAGGAGAGTACATAAAAACTTCAGAGGCCGTTTTCTCAAAATGGCCATCATACAACTTAAATGACTTTAAACATACATAACTACATTTTAGTACAAGCTTTATTCACGTACCAAAATAATCAGAATGTACACTTTCCAGTGATATGTATCTCAAAATACCCAAAATGCTAGTTAAGACCGATTTCGTGCTGGGAGGTCACAAATGGTTACGCCCACATGTCTGTAAATTTCCGTTAGGCAAGACACCTTAGACATATAAAAGATCTATACACAGTTGGTCCATCTTTTCTGAAACCGTTTTTGTCCCTTTCTCTCAAAACCTTAATACATGCTACCTTTGGGAAAGGTATCCCGAATTACAAACGCAAAATCAGTTGACTAAATATGAACATGGTATAAAAGCGAATAATAGAACAGCTAAAATAACACCACCACTGATAATTCTATTAGTGCCGATTTTTGGTACCTTACTTTTGTTTAAAGCCCAACCGACTGCGCAGAGCCCCCGGCAACCCAACAGGGGATATGTCCAGGTAATACGTGCAAACACTAAAGTATATAAAAAGAAAACATAACAGCCCTGGGATGCAAAACTTGCTCAGTGCTGTCAACCTTTACTCTCTTGTAATAATAAAATGTCCAATTAATACGTGCAAACACTGAAGTACACACACACACTGGGATGTAAACTTGTCCAACGCTGTCAACCGTCAACATTAACTCTAACACACACACACACAAACAAAAACAGCCAAACATACACACGAATCAGGCAGGCACGAGTTCTGGCCCACAAACATTCTGGTTTTGTCATCCTGGTTCCAGTACCACGAATTCCTGTTCTTGTGATCCAAACTCTTATAATCAAGTCTAGGGAACTAGATCTACCTATGCATGTGCCTTTCCCTGGAGTTGCCGTTTGCTGGATTCCTTGGAGTCGCCGTTTTCTTAAGTCACTCGGTGCACATTTCCCTGGAGTTGCTGTAATCAACATTTCCCCGATTGCGCTGTAGTTGCCATTTCCTGTTGTCGCCATAGTTGCCATCGCCCCGAGTTGTCATCGTTTCCCTGGAGTCGTCGTAGTCTTCCATTTCCCTGGAGTCGTCGTAGTCTTCCATTTCCCTGGAGTCGTCGTAGTCTTCCATTTCCCTGGAGTCGTCGTAGTCTTCCATTTCCCTGGAGTCGTAGTCTTCCATTTCCCTGGAGTCGTCGTAGTCTTCCATTTCCCTGGAGTCGTCGTAGTCTTCCATTTCCCTGGAGTCGTTTTCCATTTCCCTGGAGTCGTTTTCCATTTCCCTGGAGTCGTAGTCGCCATTTCCCTGGAGTCGTCATAGTCGCCATTTCCCTGGAGTCGTCATAGTCGCCATTTCCCTGTAGTTATTTTTATGGAGTCGTGGTCTCTTATTTTCCTAAAGGCTGGAGTCGTAGTCGCCATTTCCCTGGAGTCGCCGTAGTCGCCATTTTCGTAGAGTCTCCATTTTCCTGGAGCCGCCATTTTCCCGGAGTCGCCGTAGTTGCCGTCTTCCTGGAGTCGCCATTTTCCTGAAGTCTCCCTTTTCCTCAATCCGCCATTTTCCTGAGGAGTCGTAGTCGTCATTTTCCTGGCGTTGTCGTAGTCGCCATTTTCCTGGCGTCGTCGTAGTCGCCGTTAACCTGAGTCATAGTCACCTTAACATAGAGTCGTCATAGTCGCCATTTTCCTGGAGTCGTCATAGTCGTCATTTCCCAAGAGTCGTCATTGTCGCCGTTTACCTAGAGTCGTAGTCGCCGTTTACCTCTAGAGTCGTAATCGTCGTTAACCTGGAGTCGTAATCGTCGTTAACCTGGAGTCGTAGTCGTTAACCTGGAGTCGTAGTCGCCGTTCACCCACAGTCGCCGTTTTCCCGCGTTGCCGTAGTCGCCATTTCCCCGGAGTCACCGTCGCCGCCATTTCCTCAGAGTCGCCATTTCCCTGCAGTACATATACAAATTGTGGGTTGCACCTTTCATTAGAACTTTAATAATTCAGGGGCCCTTTACGTGCACAGCTAATTTTAAACCCAACCACTAAGACTATCAGTTTTCGAAGTGTGAATGCTTAATGATTTTACGTTTGCATAAGCATTATAATGTATAAGCCATGATAGCCGACATAGTTTACAGGATCTTTAACATTACATTGTCCACTTCAACCCTTGTCCGACTTGCCGAACTGGTTCTTACCATGAACACATTTTCGTTCGGAGATGAGACGTTCTGGCAAGTTAGCGGAGTCGCCATGGGTACTAAGATGGGCCCCAGCTATGCCTGCTTATTCATGGGATATTTGGAGGAACATATCCTACAACAATACAAGAAACCCAAACCTGAATTATACAAAAGATACATAGACGATTGCATTGGCATGACATCCCTCGATCATGACCAACTTTTACAATTCATCCACTACGTTCAAACGTTTCACCCATCCATCAAGTTCACATATGAAATTTCAAACACATCCATAAGCTTCCTGGATATCGAAGTTTCCCTTCAATCTGAACTAGTCACTACAGTCCACTACAAACCTACAGATTCACATTCCTACCTGGACTACCAATCATCTCACACTTCCAACACCAGAAACAGCATTCCCTACTCGCAGTTCTTGAGACTACGACGCCTCTGCTCAGACGAAGACAATTTTCAGGACAAAGCAGTTGAAATGACTAGATTTTTCCTGCGCAGACATTACCCACCCGAGATCATCAATGAAGCCCGGAAAAAAGTCAGCTCTGTCTCTCGGCCAAATGCCCTCCATTCAAAGCCCAAAGCTGTCACAGAGGATCGGCCAGTCCTCAGTCTAGTTTACCACCCGTCCGTGCACCTCATAAAAAGGATCATCTTGTCCAACTGGAACATTTTGCGATCCAGTCCCACTACAGGTGAAACCTTTGACAAGCGCCCTTTGATCGTCTACAAGAGAGACACCAATCTCCGCGACTTGCTGGTGCATTCGAATCTCAGCAAACCAGTCAGCCAACCTCCAGAAACCTCTCCATGCAACAAACCTAAATGCAAGACTTGTCCTTTCTTGTGCTCAGCCACCACAGTCAAAGGCCCCAAATCTCATGAGAATTACAAAACATTTCAACTGTCAAACTTATAACATTGTCTACTTGATCAGCTGCTCTAAATGTTCCCAATTGTATATTGGTGAAACTGGACGCACTCTTGACACACGTTTCAAAGAACACTTGGGGGATACTATCCCCAATCACTTCAACCAATCAGACCACTCAATCAATGACATCCGAGTGAAAGGTCTGTGGCTTCTACACAATAACAGCACCATAGACAGGAAAGAGAATCCCACCTCATAAATAAACTTGGAACACGCAAACCACATGGTCTTAACGACAAACCATGAGTAACAAAATTCAGACATGCCGTTTCATGTCTCTTCCTGTTCCCACGCCTATCAGATTCTTGGCAACGGGCACAATCTACTCCCTTATCTCTTGCCCTGTGCCTTCTTCAGAACAGGGCTATACCGATATAGCATGGCCACTTCTCAAAATTGCAGAACTTATCTCACTTCCCTTTTGACATCACAGTTGCCTCCCCTCTCCCCTTTTCTTACTACTGCTCATGATGACATGGGCATTCCATCTCTTACCCACTGGACGAGGCGGCAGGGAAGTTTTTAGTCCCGTTTTTATTATCCATTGTTTGGTGTCTGTGATTTGTCTGTGACCGTGCGTTCGCGCTTGACAAAGGCTAGTTGGCCGAAAATTTGCGCTTGTTTTGTTTTGTCTTGTTGGAGACGCGCTTACATTGGTTTTCTTGTTCTTCTGGTTTGTTTGCTTGGGCGCGGGCAGTCACTCTCGTTTTGGATCTCATTATATTTAAGGATGAACATATTTGCTTTACATGTGTCTGCCTGTTGTCTCATCTTTTATAAAGCACTTGTGGTTCATCCGTTTTGATCATACCGTTAGTTGATATGCCCTTCCCTCGTTTGTTCATTCTTCCTTTATTCTTTTCTTTGATCCTAAAAGTCTCTACCATCTCAATCTAGGTAGAACCTCAGGACCTGGCCAGCTCATGGGTTTGTGTGCAGGCTTAAGACTTGTGCCGTGATCATTTTGGATCTTCATCACATGGCACCTGTGACGTTAGTGCATGTGAAATTCATTCCGAGCACGAAGACGTCATCTTGAGAACTTGGAATTAGAATTTGATTCTATGACTATAGAATATAATTATGTACTTTTTTACCCTACTGTTGGGATTTTCAATCTGTTATTTTTTCTTTAGACCCCAGCCGACTGCGTAGAGCCATATCAGGGCTATAACCCATTTCAAAACATACTTCAACAAGGGGGGAAAGTACACAATGCATTTGCGTACACAATCTCGTATAAGGATTATGCCCCTGGAATCGACCATTCCAATTTATCGCACAGGGGATATGGAAAACATACCTTAACACACATTGAACATTACCGATGGCACTTAAACATAAAAACGGCCCAACATTACCTAAATTGCTTTTGCGTATCGCATTTCCCTACAGTCAAAAACCCACTTTATATATGTACACAATTATCAATCCTTACAGAAAGTACGTAAGACTTTTAACACATACAGGTGAATGGACCAAAGGCAGAAATTGAAGAAATGAAAAAGGAAAGGAACAAGAACGACAAAAGATTAAAATTTCAAGCACATAATTTCCAGAAGGTGGGATTTAATATACTGAAAGAGCCCCTGGTATCTCCACAGGGCCGTTGTTAAGGGCTGACGTGTACTCGCTTTACATATGTAACAGGGAAACGCCTAACCAACTAGCACACAGAAATCAGTGTTTTATTACAATGTTCCCTTTGTCACCGTGTTACGGTTCATCTCCGTTCATCATTGTGACAGTTATTCCGTTTGACCCCTCCCTCGGTTGTGGTGCATTCTTGTATATGTGTGCTTTTTTTTTTTTTAATATAAATGGTATAGGTGTAGAGAAGATAGGACCATCTGTAAACATCCAATGGGACCCAATGAGATCCTTTAATACGCGTTTTTAATTTAAGGGGCATATTCGATCATACAAATGAAGGCGATTTCGGTACTAGCAGGTCTGCCATTTAACAGAACACTACACTCGTTACCATTTACACCTGCAATATTTCACACAATACATTCAATATATTTTAACACAACACCTACGGTATTTGCCTTTTCAACACCTACTGGTATGTCACGTTTTACAAACTTATCTGGGCAAGCCTACAGCTTCAGTGTAATCATCTTGAACCACTTACCTGTCTCAAAACTCGGGTGTCTCGAAGACAACATACAACTGACATGACGTGACGGCGTCCTTTATGTGACGTCGTCCTGATGTCATTACGTCGTCCTCGACGACGAACCAGACGTGTCCCTGGTGATGTGATCCTTGATGACGTGGATCTCAGTGTGGTCCTTGGTGTGGTTCTAGTTACCTGAAGATGTTCTCTTCAAAAGTGTTCCACCATGTCTTTTGCTCTGAACCGTAGTTCTTGTAGTTCTAGTTGAAATGTCCCGACACTTGTAGACTAAGATCCATACTCTTGTCCTTGCCTCGATAACGAAACATCGACGTCCTCGATGGTCGTTCAGATTGGTTCAGTCCAGGACTACAATAATCTTGGGCTTTTCTTCTTTTTTTCTTTTTCTTTCTTTTTTTTGGGGGGTGGGTGGGTGGGTGTTAGTTGTAGCGTCGTGTCCAAGTCTGCATACAGAGTCAGGCAACACTGCTGGTAGACACCGAGATGGGGCAGTGGGTTTTAGTCTGGACAGGATGATGAACATGGGATGGGACTGTACAAGATCAGTGGGGTGGATGTGAAAAGGGGGCGGGGGGGAGCGGCAAGTCGGGCGCAGGCAGGATCAAGTGAGGGCGACGTGGGTCAGGACGGAGGATGGACTGGGGAGTGGGGATCCAGCTTCAGATATTCCATAAGTCCCAGTCTGTTTTCCCCCCAACTGTTTTGCGTCCTGTACTGCTTCAGTCTTTGGAGACAGGGAGATGCTTGGTCTGCCGATCTTTTTGTTTGCTGTGGCGTTTTCGTCGTCTTTCTGGTGACTTGTCTATTGGGAGGGGTCGGGAGGATTTAAGGGAGGGGCTGAGTGGGCTGGAAGGACAAGGCTTCAGTAAAGAAACAGATGAATAGAAGGGATGAACGGAAAGAAAAAGAAAAGACATTTTACTGTTCTGAATACTGGAGCGACTTACTAATCTAACACAAAAACGCATGAAAATGAATAGGAAAAAAAACTCCGCATTACAACTATCAGGAAAACAGGGTCACCATCATGTCACCATCATGAAAAGAAAGATGGACTGGGCACATCATTCCAAGAGAGCAGGCTACCATCCAGATTTGGTTCTTATACTGTTTCATAATGCTTACAGCCCAGCCGACTACTAGAGTATCACCCAAATTGCCTTTCTCTTAACACCAGTAGGAAAGAACACCTATTGACCAACAACAGACCCTACCTTAAGGCCCTTAAACACGCACTGTGCAGCTGGTCCACAACAGATATGAAGAAACTCTGCCGCTGCCTCATATGCTAACGGGATAATAGTAAGGATGGTCCATCTGACGAATCGACGAAAGAAAAAGGGACATAATCTACATATAAAAACTGAAGATAATCTGATGTAAAATAGCACGAGAAAACGAAGCGAAGACCATTAGAAGCACCGACCATCCACCTCAGAGAATGTAATACTTTCGAAACAAAGCAGTTACAGCTCATAGTTTAAAAAGCCCAGCCGACTGCGTTGACATACCAGGGCAAGGAATAGAATCAAAACAAATAGATGAACAGCGTCGAGTGTGGAAGGGAAAGGAACTATTAATGCCATATACACCCTAAGAACTATCGGAGAGGTCAATCGAGGTGAACAAGGATTTATATGTATGCTTTGTTGATTATACCAAAGCTTTCGATCGGGTAAGACATGAACAACTGATCAACTAGAAAGACTCAATATTGATGGAAAAGATCTACGAATAATCAAATATGTATTGGGAACAAACAGCTGCAATGAGAATAAAAATAGATAAGCTCTTTCCAAAACACCAAAAGAGTAGTCAGACAGGGTTGTGTTTTGTCACCAGATCTGTTTTCACTTTACAGCAAAAACATGAGAAACAGAGGAAGACCATGGATTAAAGGTTGGAGGAAAAATTATAAACATTCGATACGCAGATGACACCGTGCAAATTGCAGAAAGTGAAAGGGGTCTACAAAACGCGAATATACTAGAAATAGAAAACAAAGATAAAAGGTTGGAACTAAACAGCAGGAAGACTGAAGTCATGGTGATCAGTATTAAAAAAAAAAAAAAAAAAAAAAAAAAAAAAAAAATCCCCTCATGCAAAATTACAGCAAACGGCACAACCTTGAGACAGGTTAAGTTTAAATACCTGGGAACGATCATTTCACCAGACGGCAGATGCACATCAGAAATAGCCAATAGAATCGTCAAAGCCAAAACAACATTCAAGATGGAACGCATTCTTACCAACAAATGCCTATCAATTATCAGGAAGAGTGCTCTGGAATGTTATATAGAAACAATACTGTTGTACGGTTGCGAGGCGTGGACAGTCAACAAGCAAAGCCAGAACAAGATCGAGGCAGCCGAGATGTGATTTCTAAAAAGGATGTTGAGAGTTCCATGGACAGCAAAGAAAACAAACGAGACAGTCTTGATGGAGACAGACACAAGTAGATCATTGATACGGAAGATTAGGAAAATGCAGGCAACATTCATAGGCCATTTCATGTGGAAAGGGGAATTGGAACACCTGGTTACAACGGGAAAGCTGGAGGGAAGGAGAGCACCGGGTAGACCCAGGGAGAAGATACTGGACGGACTTGCAGTGGCTGAAGACAGGGAGGGTGGAAGAGATGCTTGAGGCAACAAGAGACAGATGGAAGTCCATAATCGCCAACGCCAAGCGGCAAGGCACCTGATGATGATGTAAAGATTTACCCCTGGCGCAGACCACTCTAATTCATCGCACAGGTTTTCAAAAAACACCTGAACACAAATTTAAGCATAACCAAGGACACCAAAACATACGCCAATCATCTATCCCAAGAAAAAGCACGCAAGACCCCACCGAACACCCAAGTGAATGGACCAGCAAGCCAGAAAACAGGAAGAAATAGAAGCAAAGGAACAAGGCAGAAACGGACAGAAAACAAATGTAGAACTGAACTTCAAGAAGAATCTAAGCCAAAATGTCCAAGTACTCTGAACTATGCCATTATGGAATGGCATGATAACCACAATATCAGTTGGGTTCCATGTTGTTTATATACTAAACTGTCCTTGTTTAAATTTATTTATTTAAAAATGTTACGTACGCGTATAGGTTTACGATGTGTTCCGTTTTTTCTTTTTTCTTATTTCCTAGGGTTTTCCTTATTTTGAATTATTTTGTTTGAGGATTTTTGCTTTCATTATTTTTTTAGTTATTTTTTTTGTTTCTTTTTCATGTATTTTCAGTTAGAGTTTAGATTTGGATTTCAATTTGATGTTTCTTCCAACGCGTGATTTCTACACCGGGCATTTTTTTTAAAGTGTGGTTCAGGTTTACTTTTCAATTGGTTTGGGTATTTGTTTTAAGGCATTTGTTGAATGTTCGCATTAGTTTAAGGTTGGTTTTTATGTTTTCAGATTACGTTTGGTTTATTGATTACAGGTTTTATTGTTGCTTCAGTTTTGTGTAGTTTTAAAACTTCGCTTCAATGTTTTCTTATTGTTTAAAATCTTTAGATTTCGTTTTATGTTTATAATGTGCAGATTTCGTTCTAAAGAATCTTTAGATTGTTTTTTGTTAATGTTTAGATTCGGTTTTAATGTTTATCTCAGTTTAAGGAGTTTATACTGGAGTTTAGTTTCAGTTTGGGTTAAGTTCGGCTTAAGTTTTGTTTCGGTTTAAGTTTAGCTTTTGAGTTTCAAGTTTAGGTTTGAGTTTCAAGTTCAGGTTCGAGTTTCAAGTTCAGGTTGGGGTTTCAAGTTCAGTTTAGTTTCAAGTTCGGTTTGAGTTTCAAATTCAGTTTGAGTTTCAAGTTCAGTTTGAGTTTCAAGTTCGGTTCAGTTTGAGTTTCAAGTTCAGTTTGAGTTTCAAGTTCAGTTGAGTTCTGTTTGTGTTCAAGATTTTACAAGTTTAGGTTTGGCTTTTAAGTTCATACCTTTAAGTTCATTTGTAGCTTCAATTTTTTCTGTTTTGAATTTAGTTCTGGTTTGAGTTTAGTTTTGGTTTAAGTTTACCTCTGGTTTACGTTTCACTCTAGTTTAAGTTTAATTCTGGCTTAATTTTAGTTTAGGTTCTGGATTAAGTTAAGATTAGTTCTGGCTTAAGTTCACTTTAGTTCTGGATTAAGCTCAGTTTCATCATCATCATCATGTCGAGCTTGCTCGGCTATCCATGACACGTTTCTTCCATCCTTCTGTCAGACATTGCAGTAGGTAGTTCATCATACTGACAGCCCGTATCATCCATCAGTTGGTCGATGGAGGTCGTCTTTGGACGTCCTGGTCTTTGCCATGGCTGGGTCTCCATATAGGACCCCCCCCCCCACACACACACACACCCAGTTCTTTGCTCCGCCAGCAGTGTCCCGCGAAGCGCAGTCTTTGTTGACGTATTGATTTACCGATTGGCTTATCGTTCAGTTCTGGCTTAAGTTCAGTTTAGTTCTAGCTTAAGTTTCAGTTCTGTAAGTTTCAGTTCTGGCTTAAGTTTTAATTCTAGTGTGGGACTGTTGATTTATCGATCAGTTTAATGTCTTATAACAGTACAGTTACACAAATACATGTGCCATCAGTACTAAGAGTTTATTCATGGAACCCAACTGATCCTGTTGCTGTTGTCAGTCTTGACATGAATTTACTGAAATTGTCTTTTTGAGTTCGTGACGAAGGCTGGTCAGAATCTGAGACCGATTTTTTCTACTCTCGACAGGTAATTTGGCCAAAAACTGCGCATGTCTTGTTTCGTTTACGCGCCTATATCATTTCTAATATCATTTCTAACGGTGAATCATCGTTGGCAGTCGGATAAACTAGTACTGAACATTACACGAGTGACTCGAGACAGCCAGGCCACCTGACCTGGATGTCTGTCAACCAGCAAGCCCTTTCAAATTGCACTGATCCTCCAGTCCAGAGTCATGTGAAAGCAGCGCCAGATGGAGTAGCAGAACACTACATCCACACAGACTACATTACTTTTCCCTCTAGCCGCAGAACGCCAGTTTAATTTCCCCATGCCACAGTTACCGGTGTACGTAAAAAGTAGACCAAGCAACTACAGAAAATGCATCTGGCTCAAGAAGCTTATCAACCCTTTGGCCTGGACAACGGCAGGTAACCACTGAAGACACTGTAAAATTCCCGCTCAAAAAAAAATACCACCACCACACACGCGCCTATGGCCTTTGGACCAACCCCAAACCAAACAAATACCATTATGAACAAAAAATAGGGATACACCTACTTCTGTTTATTGTTTAAAGCCCAGCCGACTGCGTAGAGCCATATCAGGGTTATAACCGCTTTAAAACATACAAAACTTTAACAGGAAAAAAGTACACAATGCATTCGTGCACATAAGCTAAAGACATGATCCCGGCGTCGACCACTCCGTCCAGTTCATCGCTCAGGGGATTTTAAAAAACGCCTGAATATAAATTTTCCAGCGTACTTTCCAGTAGAATGAGACCAACGAACTTATACGTCAAACATTCACCGGCAAAAAAAGTGATTTATTTCATCTGTTCGAAGTATTCACCTCCTGCTGCCACACACTTCTACATTTGCTCGATCCATTTCTAGCACAGAATTTCCAGAAGGTGGGGATACTATTTATACTGAAAGAGGCACCAGCAACCCAACGGGGGAAAAATGCACGTAATACATGTACCCAATTATCAATCCTAAGAAAAAGTACCCAAGATTTTATCAAATACGCACAGGTGAATGGACCATTAAGGCAAAAAATGATAGGTAGAAATGACAAAGCAAAGAAACAAGGCAGAAAAAAGTGACAGAAAGGGACATTTCTAGCACAGAATTTCCAGAAGTTGGATACTTTACATACTGATAGAGCCCCCGGCATCCCTACAGGGGTGGGGAGGGGGCGACCTCAGACGAGGCAACACCAAATGGAAAAAAAAATGCCCACAACGACGTAAGCTGGTGACCGTGCACGTAGAGAACATTTCAACATACAACAGCTGCTATCCAACAGAAGCAAGATCAAAAGAAGCAAAACCAAAGCAGCGTTTGTAACCACAGTTGGTAGAGGGCGCCTGCAGGCCAGGTTCCTCAGACGCCATCCTTCGTTTTGAACTTAGGACAGTGATCTGATGAGTAACATAGTAAAATAGCGACTGGCAGGACTGAATAATGAGAGATGCAAGGAGAGGGAGGGGGGTAAAGGGAGGGGAGGGGAGAGAGAAAAGGAGGGACATAGAAGTGCGACGTCGGGGAAGGAGTGAGATGGAGGGAAAAAGAAAAGGGATGTAAGTTTAAAATACTGGGCTACTGGCCATTTCACCTGCAAAAATAAAGTCAATAATTGAACAAAACCACACTGCAGGCACGCACACGCATGCATACAGACATGCATATACACCACGCATGCATTCCATTATGAACACATACAAACTTCTAGGAATCAATGGACAAAAGTGTACAAATCGGTCAACATGTTAGAATCACTTTGCAATGATAATGATTAAATTTAATCTCACTTTTACTGGAATGCTTTGTGATTCTGTACAAAAGGTCGTATTAAATATCTTTTGCAACCATTAGTCCTGGAAACCAAAATTTGTTTAAAATTCAAATGTCGAAGAGGAGACAGCATAGTGACAGTGGTACCAATCTCTCAGCGTTACCTTCCCAGACCCCAGAGGGAACGATTTCCCATTTAAAGCTGGGTGGTTCTAAAGTAGCCTAATTAAACATGGACTTTTCAACACGGTGTTAATATTTGAGGTGTGTGTATACTGATCTCTGTACTGGACTGATATGGTTCTTGTGATCGGCCGAGCTACATGCAGTATGAACTTAACTGAATTCCGGCTACGTCCAAAGTGCCCCTCGCCCATTTCAAACCCTGCCAACGCATAAACTTTTGCACAAGATTAAGACGTCTGCCGGATATTTATCTGGCCGATATGGGTAGATCACCTATGGAATTGTCCGAGTGTGATTAACCCTTAAAAACCCTGTTATTTACATATGGCACACTACACATTTACTCTCCTCCGTGCATACACAAGTACACACATACATATGCATATATATTGTAGCCAGAAAGAGTGAGAAAGAGGTCGGAGGGAAGTTCAGTTCAGTTCATATTGCTTACAGCCCAGCCGACTACGAGAGCCATATCAGGGCGAACAATACGTCAACAACCGCCCGTCAAAAGATAAGTCAAAAACCATGCTCACCTTGCAAGTCTAAATTGCAATTGATTAATCCTTATAAACCCCATTCTTTACATTTGGCGTACTACACATTACCTCCATGCATACACAAATACACATGCATGCATAGCCATAAAGAGGCTGGGAAAGGTGGAGGGAGGGAACAAGAGTGGAGACGGACAATAATGGTACATTTACCAAGACTACAGCAAGGCAAAAAGGCTAACTGGTCTTCAAGGGGTGGGACCTGGGAAATCAACCTATCTCTCCAATGTTTTATACAAAGGCAGCCGGGCAATGCCCTGCTCTTCATGATTTTCAACTGACGTGGGATCTTCAGCATGCGCAACCATAAGTTTGATTTTCCAGTCAAACTGAAGAGAAAAGTCGAGGAACAGAACATGACAGATATAGCAGTAATACAAAACTTTACATCTATTGAATGTGACCACAGCTCTAGTGGTACCCTTCTGTAGAAGCAGGACTGGTACGTGATGCCAGCAGACGTCGTCCTGGAAACTGCGGATTCAGAAAATAGGACCTGAACCCAACTTCGGAACCTCCATTGTCTTCGTGCTGCTTTCATTTCTTTGAGTGGTCATCGTCACGTTTTATTTCTTGGCTGGAAAAAGAATTTGGATTTTTAACCTGCTCTGGACAATACATATATTTTCATAAAAATTATTATTGTTCAAAAGCTCAGCCGACTGCGAAGAGCCATATCAGGTGTATAACCGCTTCAAAACATACAAAACAGCGACGGGAAAAACGAAAAGTACACACAATTCATTCGCGCACATAATCCAAGGACATGCCCCCGGCGTTGAACACTCCGCCCAATTTATCGCACAGGGGAGATTTAAAAAATACACCTGAATACAAATACAAGCATACATGACCATAAAAACAGGCATAAATTACCTAAAATTACTTTCGCATATCATCTCCCTAGAGCCAAAAATGCACTTAATAGTTAATACTACCCAATAATTAATTCTAAGAAAAAGTATGCTAGACTTACACACAGGTGAATGGACCATTAAGGCATACAAATGATAGAAATGACAAAGCAAAAAAGGAATTTTCTAGCACAGAAGGTGGGAATACTGTACTGAAAGAGCCCCCGGCATCCCCATGAAGAAAATAATTTGCTTCTGAAGATGGCGTCTAAGCGCTTTAAATAAATTCTATTTACGCTAACACAGATGTGACGTGACTGGTGAAATCCAGAATGACACAAGCCGTATACCTGCACACAAGCCCTGGAGAGGTCTTGGCGCTCTATCTTGTTTTCTTTATATCATACCTGTACACAAGCCCTGGAGAGGTCTTGGCGCTCTGTCTTGTTTTCTTTATATCAGTCACTGAAACAATTTGCATTGTTGTGAAATGCATTTCTTCATCTTCCATGTCATTAAAAATAAAGTACTTCTGCATTGCACTATCACCCTATACGTCATAGAGACCCATGTACGGGTGACCCAAACATGCCATTGCTCGGTTTCTATTAATCTCCACCTTAATTTTCTTAAGGCTACTACCCTTTCCACACCACAGAGGGGAGAGAGAGAGATTTGAATAATTACATTTTAAAAGGGCATGACTCGAAATGGTAACACTTAACCTCCTTTGACAATACTGATCGATTTGATTCTGTTTACGTCAGCACCCATACCGGGTGATATGTTCGACAGGGATAACTATTCCAGGGAAGTGAAGGAATGAGGATCTTATCTATCTTACACTGACAGCACATTGTGTTAAGATGGGCAGTAACTGAGTAAGGCCAGTCTTCACGTAGCGCACCTCATGGTTCGCATCCGCAACCGTTTGGGTCGTTATTCCACACACGAAATGAAAATAAAATTTTAAAAAGCGAAATACCAGTGCTTTGAAAGAGGAACTGTCTATAGACACCAAATTAGCTTGTCAGTTTTTATTTAAAACATGGCACCAGAACAACCAAGCAAGCACTGTGTCTACGGAATTCTGAACGCAGTGTTTGTATGAAAAAGAAATATAGGCCTACAGCAGAGAGGAAGCATGGATTTTAGGTGAACATTCTTTTGAAACTAAGCCAGTGTTACGAGTTGATCAAGGCGCTTGGTCTTTATGGAAATCTCTTCAATAAATACATTACATCTTATGTTCAGACAATTTTGATCATAAATTTGTTGGATTTTGAACCACGTCCGGTTTTTCTCCTTTTCCGCGGTATTTTTCTCCCCCTCCCTCTTTAACCGTTGTCATGCCGCTTTTTCTGCATTTCCACAGAGGAACGGTTTGGCGCACAATAAGCCCCGCCCAATTGTTGGAAAAGTTCTCATGCGAAAGTCAAAAGTTTCGATACCTCGAGCGGGGGGAAAAGCAAAATGTTTAGTAGCAAAGACCTTTCTAAATTCAATTCTCATCCAACTGAGATATCAAAGGCCGTTTCTGAAAACATGTACGGAGAGATTATTCGAAGTGTAACCATGCTCGACAAGAAAAAATGAAATAGTCAATCGAAAGGACACTGTCACGCATTTCAACGAACAGGACAATATAAAAAAAATCATAAATGGCTTTATCAGCGTGTCATCACTTAAACCGTGCACTCTTAAATCCTGCGATTCTGTAGCTCACCTGGTTATTACAGCTTAAACCACCAGTCTAAGCAGTTATAAGCGGGTACCTACCGATGTGGGGATGCCGGCGGCGCTTTCAGTATATATAGTATCCCCACATTCTGGTCATTTCTTTAATGTCGTTTCTTTCTCCGTCTTATTTTCTGCCTTGGTCCATTCACCTGTGTGTGTTCGATAAAGTCATGTACTTTTAAGATTGATAATTGGGTACATGTATCAAGCGCGCATTTTGGGCTTTAGGAAAAGGATATGCGGAAGCAATTTTAGGTAATTAAGGCCCATTCTTATACTACACGTCATTATTGAAGGGCCAGGAACGTTTTTGAGTCAATTTTTGAAAGGAGAAATAACCTATTTTCTCTTACTCTTTTCTCCAATTCGTTGCCGTAACTGAATGGATAAGAGCTCAGACAACATTGCAGTTTCCTTTTGGCACGTGTTTGGGGATTTGCCGATTTGCAATGGGCGGCCCAAGTAAGACAATTTCCACACGAAATTGTCGAATCTTCAGCAGGGTCTCTCTGACGACGCAGGCAAGGTAGCGACAAAATTCGCTTTGCACGTGCAAGGCAAGCCCTTTTTGAACACTACTCCAGCCAAAGTTGCCCGCAGACGAGGATAAAAAGGACCCGTTCTTGGTTCGTTTTAACCATGCTTGCAAGACGACGGATGACGGATGAGCAGCGGGGGAGAGCCCTCGCTCTGCTTGATGAAGGCCTAGCGCAGCGGGAAGTTGCTAGACGACTTGAAGTGTCGCATTCCACAATCCAGAGACTGCTGGAGCGCTTCAATGAGACTGGAGCAGTCCAGGAAAGGCGTCACACGGGTCGACCCAGAGTAACGACAAGACAGCAAGACCGCTACCTTGCCCTCTCCGTCCTGAGGGAAAGGGCATCCACTGCGGTGACCTTGAGGGGTCAGCTGAGGGACGCAACAGGTGCTAACATCAGCTGCAGCACGGTGAGAAGACGGCTACATGAGGCAAACTTGAGGTCACGGAGACCGGCCGTCCGACCCGTGCTGTCACCGGTCAACAGAGTGCGCCGCATGACCTGGGCCAGGGAGCACGTGACCTGGACAAGGCAACAGTGGGCCTGGGTCTTGTTTTCGGATGAGTCCAGGTTCACCCTGACCTTTAACGATGGCCGGGCTCGGGTGTGGCGACGTCAAGGGGAGAGGTTCGCTGACGCCACTGTCCAAGAGCATAACCGGTACGGCGGCGGGTCGGTGATGGTGTGGGGTGGCATGAGCCGTGGTACCCGGACCCCCCTGCTCCCCATTGACGGCATCCTGAACGGGGTCCGGTACCGGGACGAGGTTCTGGCGGCCGTGGCACTGCCTGCGCTTGTGGACCTTGGTCAAGGCGCCATCTTCCAGGACGACAATGCACCTGCGCATCGAGCACGCCTTGTGACCGACTTCCTGGAGCAGCATGAAGTCGTCCGTATGGCCTGGCCAGCGTGCTCACCTGACCTGAACCCAATTGAACACCTCTGGGATGTGCTCTGGAGGCGCATCAGGGACAACCACCCCCCACCGGGCACCCTGGCCAGGCTGGTCGACATCCTGCAGATCGAGTGGGCGGCCATCCCTCAGGACACACTCCGTACCCTTGTGGGGTCGATGCATCGGCGCTGTGAAGCATGCATCCAGGCTCGGGGCGGACACACGCGATATTGAAAACAGATTGGCCAAATCTGACACTTTCTGTTTTTTGAAAAGGGGGGGATGTTCCTTTAAATGCATGTGCTGTTCACTAATGGGTCATTGTGCTAATTTCTTTTTCCAAAACAGGTGTGGAAATGATGAAATAAAACAGAATCAATTCTAAACATTGTCAATTATTTCAACTTAAAATTAGAGAGGAAGGAAGAAGTGGCCCTTAAATTATGATTAGGAGTATATATACGTTTTAGTGTCCTTAGTTATCTTTACATTTGTATTCAAATGTTTTTTAAATCCCCTGTGCGATAGATTGGACAGACTGGACAACGTCAGGCTCAGGGGCATCTTAGATTACGTGCGCGAATGCATTAATACGTGTTAATAGATTCTCTTTTTCCTGTTGAATATCATGCGTTGTTTTGAAAAAGTGATAGCCCTGATATTACTATGCAGTCGGCTGGGCTTTAAACAAAAATAACGGATGCCTGATCGCCAGGGTAACAGTTACGATCCGTCTGAAAAAAATGACCTAATAGCAAGGTCTCTACTAGACTACTATCTCTACTCCAACGACCTCGAGAAGTGGGACAAATCGAGCAGTTTCACTTAAAGATGAGTAATTTCGGCAAAGGTACAGTTCAGTTATCTGGAATTTTGCGGATATACATGACCTAATTGCTTCCAGTCTTAATCCTAGCAATAACCCCAATAACCGTCTCGCGATTACGTCTGTGCGTGTATCATTGTATGCGAGTACGTATGTGTGTGAAGACGTGTGCTTGTTATTCTCGTAGTTTAAAGCCTTGCCGATTGTGAAATTCTATGTAAGGGCTACAACAATCAACCCCTCTTTTAAAGAGGAACTTCGGGGCACAATGGATTTGCGCACATATTGCTAGGTATGTGACAATTTTCATTTTTTAAAATTAATTATATAATTGGTACCACTGAAAAGACAAAGAAAGTAGCTTTACAACGGTATAAAAAGCTTTTCATTTGGTCGACTGTAACGAAAGTTACGTAATTTTTGAAATAAAAATTTCGGCCATTTTTTACATGGCTCACATAGCAGAAACTGAGACCAGTTTTCTTGATTTTGTGAATATAAAGTTACATAACTTTGGAAAGACTGAACCAAGAACCAAAAACTGAGTATCACCAGAAAGGTCTTTACCAGCACAAGACAGCTAAAGTATTCACAAGTTGATGAAACTGTGCACTAATTACTGATAATCAATTTAATTAACTAAATGAGCTTTTAAGAAAATACATGTGAAGGTACTAAAATCATTACAACTTCCATAATAGCTGAAATTCTGGCATCTAACTTACCACATACAGACTCCAGGTATTGCTCATCATGAAAAAAGATTAATCATAATGGTTTAGATAATTAGCCCAGTAATTAATACTTAATCACTTTAACAAGCTTTAAAAAAGTGTACGAGTCCAAAAAACACAGTAACTTCTACAATAGCTGTAATTGTGGCATGTAATTTGCTACAGACTCTAGGTATCATTCATCATGGAAAATATGATTGGTCATAATAGCTGTGGTAATTAATCCAGTAATTAATCTATTAACAAGCATAAAAAAGTATATGTCCTGTTACCTTTTTAACTTCCATCATAGAAATTCTGGCTTATAATTTGCCACTTGGAGACTCCAAGTAGGCTACTACTCATGAAAAACTATGATTAGCCATGTAGCTTTGGTAATCAGTCCAGTAATCAGTCCAGTATTTTACCTACTTTAATGAGCTAAAGAAAAACCCTTTGTTAGAATTTTAAAACATAAGTTGCATAATAGCTGGAATTCTGGCTTATAATGTGCTACACACACACTTGGTATTATCACAAAAAATATGATCAATGATATTTGTAATAATTAAATAATTAAATGATCTAACGATCTTTTAAAAAAACCCACATAGCTATAAAACCATTTTAACTTCTATCATTATAGTTGGAATTCTGGTTTGTAATTTGCCACAGACTACAAGTATTATCATGAAAAAACATGAATGGTTGTAATACCCACTGACTAATCGAGTAATTAATCAATCATCTTAAAAATCTTTAAACATATCTGCCTGAGACTTCCAAAACAACTTCACTTTCCCAATTGTTGAATTCTTGTCTTTATTTTACCACAGACTCACTCCAGATCATACTCGTGCAAAGGATAATGAATCATAGTAGCTCCTGACAAACGGCATGAGTGCTGGTCTTTTGGATGAAAAACCGAGTCCTTCATACTTCAGAACACCTTAATACCTAGTCTTAGCATACATTCAGTGAAAGTAAAGAATCCATGGCAACAAAGATTTGTCCATGGCAAAATTCCATGGAAAATCCAGTCTAAACAAAATGACACTTGGTAGAAAAAAGGCTTAGCTGCACTATGCCAATGCAATGTTTTTACGTGACGCATAGTACCACGTCTGGAGGCATCACTATATCACTCACAAATCAAAATACACAAGTTAATCAGCACACACTGCGAGGACACAACACACACATATTCTTTAAGTTTTTTTTCTTTTCTTCATTTTCCCCCCATTACTTTAATGAAAATAAACATGCAAACATAAAATATATCATTACAAGTACTCAAAACATGCAAACATAAAATATATCATTACAAGTACTCAAAACATGCAAACATAAAATATATCATTTACAAGTACTCAAAACATGCAAACATAAAATATATCATTAACAAGTACTCAAAACATGCAAACATAAAATATATCATCATTACAAGTACTCAAAACATGCAAACATAAAATATATCATTACAAGTACTCAAAACATGCAAACATAAAATATATATCATTACAAGTACTCAAAACATGCAAACATAAAATATATCATCATTACAAGTACTCAAAACATGCAAACATAAAATATATCATCATTACAAGTACTCAAAACGTGCAAACATAAAATATATCATCATTACAAGTACTCAAAACGTGCAAACATAAAATATATCATCATTACAAGTACTCAAAACATGCAAACATAAAATATATCATCATTACAAGTACTCAAAACATGCAAACATAAAATATATCATCATTACAAGTACTCAAAACTGCAAACATAAAATATATCATCATTACAAGTACTCAAAACATGCAAACATAAAATATATCATCATTACAAGTACTCAAAACATGCAAACATAAAATATATCATCATTACAAGTACTCAAAACATGCAAACATAAAATATATCATCATTACAAGTACTCAAAACGTGCAAACATAAAATATATCATCATTACAAGTACTCAAAACGTGCAAACATAAAATATATCATCATTACAAGTACTCAAAACGTGCAAACATAAAATATATCATCATTACAAGTACTCAAAACATGCAAACATAAAATATATCATCATTACAAGTACTCAAAACATGCAAACATAAAATATATCATCATTACAAGTACTCAAAACGTGCAAACATAAAATATATCATCATTACAAGTACTCAAAACATGCAAACATAAAATATAACACTATTATTATCTGCAAGCCCAGTGAAGCACTCAGTCATCTCATGGATACACGGTGTTATGTTACTTGTATTGTGAAAAATATTTTGTGCATCATGGAATAGTAATAGGATTAACAAGAGGAAAAACAAAAAGTCTGAACCATGCTCAGGTCACTTGTGCTCTTGTTACAGGGCATCAGCCAAAATCAGCTGATAAAGATGAATAGCTGCAAAAAGGAAAAAAAAGGGCATGACTAACTCGTCACTTCAGATTTTTATAGATCTGTAGGAACACACCACACACACACACACACACACACACACACACGTACACACTGGGAAATGAGGCAGGCTCATTTAGCATGCTTAGGCCTAATGCATTAAATAGTAGTGCCCCATTATCATAATCATTACCATTACTTGTGCCTTTAAAAAATCCCAAACCAACTATTCAAACAAACGTGATATAATGCATTAGGACTAAACATGTGAAGAAAAAAGTTCAATAAACTAAAACTTAACAAACCTAAACAATTTTGCTTAAAAACCTACATAAATAGGCTTAAATGTTTTTCTTTTACTGTTTGAATCAAGTGTTGAATTAAAGAAAAAACAAATGGCCCATTAAGTTTTCATTTTGTATATAAGCTACGCACAAAAAGTTAAGGATCACTATGAGAAAACAGGTGCGTAATAAACTCAGTTCACTACTGTTATTTATTTCTCAGTCCAGCCAAATTGTTATGAATTCTTGTTCAGCTGTAAGTGGGCGATGTTGTGTTAGTGCGAAAATTGCACGGGATTCTCTACTACTGAGCTTGGCCGCAAACGGAAAAGCGGAAACTTGCGAAAAAGGACCTTGTTTTGGACCGTTCTGCCTGAACACATTGCACAAGCCAGATGGAAAAACCATTATGCACGTGCAAGCACTGCTGTTTATGTGCGAGATGCTGTCTCTTGCTTGGCTTTAAAGACATTCCACCAGTAGTAGGCCTGATCTGACAATGCCTCCACGTCGAAAATTGAGCGAGTTTGAGAGGGGACGAGCTGTTGCATGGTTCCAAGATGGTGTTCCCAAGCGAGAAGTGGCCAGGCGACTTCAGGTGTCCATCTCGGTCATTGTCAGACAGATTCAACGCTTCACAGCCACTGGGAGGGTCCATGAAAGACGCAGATCTGGTCGACCGAAGAAGACAAACCCACGTGAAGATCGTCTCATTGACCGACAAGCCCTGCAGACAAGAACAGCCTCTTCCAGCATCATTCGAAGGCAGCTGAGGGTGGCTACTAACATCAACATCAGCCAGCAGACCATACGGAACCACCTTCATGGGTTTAACCTCAGTTCTCGTCTCCCAGCTGTACGGCCACGCTTAACTCCAGCCCATAGGGCAGCACGCCGCGCCTTCTGCAGACGTCACGTGAGGTGGACACGTCAGCAATGGTCCCAGGTCCTGTTCAGTGATGAATCACGCTTCACCATGAACCACAACGACGGGTCTGGAGGCGCCCAGGGCAACGCTTTATTGACACCACTGTCCAAGAAAAGGTGGCCTTTGGTGGAGGTCTGTAATGGTCTGGGGGGCCTTCAGCATTCACCACAGAACACCCTTGTATCATGTACAGGGTAACCTGACTGGCCTCCGATACCGGGATGAGATCCTTTGACCGCTGGCTGTGCCTACACTGCAGCAGATGGGATCGATGGCTGTCTACCAGGATGACAACGCTCGCCCCCACAGGGCAAGGGTGGTCAACGACTTCCTGCAGCAGTCTGGAGTCAACAGAATGGAGTGGCCAGCATGCAGTCCCGATCTCAACCGATTGAGAACCTCTGGGATGAGCTGGATTGCAAAGTGAGGAGCAACCACCCCCCTCCCAGGGATGCCCAACACCTCTACCAGATGCTGCAGGCTGAGTGGCAGGCGCTTCCACAGAGAATCTTCACCAACCTGGTCAACTCGATGAGGACTCGCTGCGTTGAGTGCCAGAACAGCCATGGCGGTTACACGCATTACTGAACTTTTGGGAGCATCAGAATGCCCTGTCTTGTGATTTCAATGACTTTGGGAAATCAAATTTCGATACGTACCCACTTTGATCAAATGTACACAACAAACGATTGCTCGAAATTGAAGGCAATTGTGTATCGTTATCACTAAAGCATGGAATTAAATGTTTGCCAAACTTCAACGCATTGGCTTTCTTATTTTGAAAGTTATGAATTTTTGTGCAAGTGATCCTTAACTTTTTGTGCGTAGTGTAGTTACTTGAAAAATCTCAAAAGTAACAATGTCATACAAAGCAGATAAATTATTTCAGTAGGGCTAAGCAAAGAATCCATGCAAATAGATGTATCTAGATCTATTTTATAAGTCATGATCATGATGAGATGGTCAGACTGGTTGTGCCAAGCTACTAGGACCTATATTTTCATACAAAAAATTAATATAACCAGACTAATGATTTCAATAAACAAAATCCATGCAAATAGATGATCTGATGCTGATAAGGTGGGACTGGGCGTGCCCAGCTTCTGCCAACTGATGTTCTGATAAGTCTTCCTTGCAGATACACACACACAGGCATTTTCACAACGAAAACTATCATTGATAAGATCAGTACGTTTTACGTCATCACCCAAAACATTGCCATCTCAATGCAAACAAGTCTGCTGTCAGCAGTACCTAGATCTAGATCTGGTCGTTCAGTCTTTGCTTAAGATCGACCAACAATAGGGGCTTACACCTTGCGGGACATATTTAACTATATGCCACTGATTAGATTTGTTTTAAATTTGGCATGTCAACAGAAGAGGGATTAGTCTACAAAAACCAATTTTCACGAACGTCAATCACTTACCGTCTGAGCTTGCAGCGGTTACAACCAAGTGGTCAGCCAAATGTCCGTCTGCTCTCGCGTGACAGCACAAAATGAAAGAATTGCAATCGGAGGTTGCAGTTCCATCTATGTTTAGCGTCCTGACATTGTTTTGATTAATGACCGTAGATAATGACCAGTCACGGGTCCGATACGTGGACACCCCTCCGTCAAAGCGCCAGAACGCGTCTGTTTTTTATCGAACGCTCGCGGCTGCACGGAGCCCGGTTTTCTCACGTACCTACATATTCTTAACGATGTTCCCCTGGCACTGACCAGTCCGTCCTATTTATCACAGGTGATTTTAAAAGAATCCTGGGTAATCTTGTAGAATAGAATACGAAAATAATTGGAGCTAATTTCACGCACTTATACGGGTGTTTTCGGTTCTGCTGGATGTAAAGAGATGTAAGACACCCTTACCTACTCACTTTGACCAGTCCTTCCCCACAAACATGCACAAAATATCCCTGAATGACTGGCGACCACAGCTCCAGCAGTCACCTGCACGCCATATTTATAGACAACTCCCCACTAGTGATGACGTTGTGCCCATGTGATCAGCAACCAAAATGGCGTGCAGGTGACTGCTGGAGCTGTGGTCGCCAGTCATTCAGGGATATTTTGTGCATGTTTGTGGGGAAGGACTGGTCAAAGTGAGTAGGTAAGGGTGTCTTACGTCTCTTTACATCCAGCAGAACCGAAAACACCCGTATAAGTGCGTGAAATTAGCTCCAATTATTTTCGTATTCTATTCTACAAGATTACCGAATTCTGAATATAAATGTATAAATTACGCTAACCCATACGATGATACAAAACCTGACCTACAAAAACAAACTGTCTGCACATTTCGGAGCCAAAAATGCAGTCCAACATTATAAATGTGCCCAATTACCAGTCTTAGAAGTATGGAAGCTTAACGGAAGAGGTGAATTGACCAGTGAGGCAGAAAATGATAGGAACAGCCTCTTCCCAAGACTAAGAGGCAAATGTGAACATTACCACCTTGTTCTGACCTTAAGTATCTTTCTCATGTGGTCGTTCCATTTAACTCCCATCTCAAGAATTGACCGGTAAGTTTGGTTAAAAAAAGCCAGGATAAGGATGAGAGGCAGGGGTAGGACTACCGTTCTGAGAGTCATCGTTACAATGATTGTGCGTAGTCTTTGAAGAAGGTAGCAATAACAGCCCAATTTCCGATGTGCAGAAAAATGGGGTGGTTAAGTTTCTATTATCTATACTATAGTATATGCCAAATGTTTACCTGTCATACTAGCAGACAGAACGAGTGACGACATTTAAATCGTAGGCTGTCTTGTCTACTAAATAAACGTTATCATTCATTCTTTCTTCAGAAACACGACTAGCCTAACGAGTGAAACCGTTTATCATCTGCAAAGGACTCACCAGGTGTCGGTGTAAGATTCGCTGCCAGTCCACCTCGCCTGTCCTCTCCAAACGAAAAATGCAATTTGACAGTACCTCGCTTAACAATTTTACCGAAAAATGTAGATCACGTGTAACCGACGTTTCTATTGGCCAACGAGGTGAACACTTTTTCTGGTGCATCCAATGACATTCGTCGTCTGCAGGAGGTGTTTTCAGTTGTAAAAACACAATTTTCAAATGACCGGCGAAAAATACTCTTTGTACGCACAACCCGTGGAAAAAATGCTATATCTTTGCACGCACAAACCGTGAAAAAAATGCTTTTGATTCCCACAAATCTGTCCACCAGCGTCCTGCATTGTCAACCATGCTAGCAAAGCAAAAAACCCTCTCACTCATTCATCCAATCCACCAGCTTCAGAATGCTGGTGGATAGGGTAAGGGATTCAAAGAGTTGTCTTTCCAGTTGGTGGATAGGGTACGGGAGTCAAAGGGTTAAATCTGTCGTTTGCTGTTTGATAATAGTGAACATAGGACGCAAAAAAACAGGGGGTCCATTCTCGCATTGGACAGATACCTCCTCCCCTCTCCCCCACACCTAGCCTTCCATCAGATGTTTAAAATTGTTTATCTAGGTACCAACTTGTCTGCCGAAATGAGAGGAGAAGAGTGGCACAATGGTTCAGACGTTCACCTGCCAATAACTAAACTCAAGGTTCCTCAGCTTGACTGGAAAATCGAACTGAACGTCTAGTCCTTCAGAAAGGGACGAAAAACGAGTCAGACCCGTGTGTCTTTTGGCTGCGCACG
>JAPXFY010000035.1:1009611-1044611 GCA_030674185.1 Monoplex corrugatus
CAGATAGCGTGAATGAAGAGCAATTTATGACTTTCCATGGAATTGTCAATTCAGTTACAGAGTGTATCAAAAGCTTGCATACTAACGTTAATAACAATAAGAAAGCGCATATAAGGAAATCTTTATGACTGACCAATTCTGAAAAAACTGAAAAAACTGTCTTAATTCAATATTTTAAAATCTCCCGAATTTTGTATCAGATGGAAAAGCATATTCCTTTCAATACAAATTGGAAAGTGACATTTCAAAAAATACAAATATCTGACGTAAAGTTAATTTTAAAATGTTTTCAGATAAGGATAGTCATCATCATTATCAGGTGCCCTGCCACATGGCGTTGGCGACCATGGACTTCCAACCATCTCTATCTCTCGTTGCCCCTAGCATCTCCCCCAACCTCCTCATCCCCAGCCACTCTGCAAGTCCGTCCAGCATTCTCTCCCTGGGTCTACCTGGTGCTCTCTTTCCCTCCAGCTTTCCCGTTGTGATCAGGTGCTCCAAAACTACCTTCCTCATAAAATGGCCTGTAAATGTTGCCTGTCTTTTCCTAATCTTCCTTATGAGTGATCTACTAGTGTCTGCCTCCATCAAGACTGTCTCGTTTGTTTTCTTTGCTGTCCATGGAACTCTCAACATTCTTCTTAGAAACCACATCTCGGCTACCTCAATCTTGTTCTGGCTTTGCTTGCTGACTGTCCACGCCTCACATCCGTACAACAGTATTGGTTCTATATAACATTCAAGGACTCTCTTTCTGATGCTACTTGATAGGCATTTGTTGGTAAGAATGCTTGTCATCCTCTTGAATGCTGTTTTGGCTTGGCCGATTCTGCCAGCTATTTCCGATGTGCATCTGCCGTCTGATGAAATGACAGTTCCCAGGTATTTGAACTTATTAACCTGTGTCACGGTTGTGCCATTTGCTGTTATTTTGCAGGAGGGGATTTCATGTTTTTTACTGATCACCATGACTTCAGTCTTCCTGCTGTTTAGTTCCAACCCCTTACCTTTGCTTTCTATTTCTAGTATATTCACAAGGTTTTGTAGGTCCCTTTCATTTTCTGCAATTAGCCCAGTGTTATCTGCGTACCGAATATTGTTTATCATTTTCCCTCCAACCTTTAATCCAGGGTCTTCTTCTAGGTTTCTCATGATATTTTCGCTGTAAAGTGAAAACAGATCTGGTGACAAAACACAACCCTGTCTGACTCCTCTTTTGATGTTTTGGAAAGAGCTTATATTGTTTTCTATTCTCATTGCAGCTGTTTGTTCCCAGTACATATTCCTGATTATTCGTAGATCTTTTCCATCAACATTGAATCTCTCCAGTTGGTTGATCAATTCTTCATGTCGCACCCGATCGAAAGCCTTGGTATAGTCATCAAAGCATAAATGCAAATCCTTATTCATCTCAATTGACCTCTATGATAGTTCTTAGGGTGTATATGGCATTAATAGTTCCCTTCCCTTCCACAAATCGACACTGTTCTTCTGTTATTTCTCTTTTGATTCTATTCCTTGTCCTCATCATGATTATTCTTAACAGGATTTTTGTTACATGACTCATCAAACTGATTGTGCGATGGAGTTCGCATTCAATAGCTCCTGTCTTCTTTAGAAGTGCAATGAAAATTGATTTTGACATATCTTTGGGGATTTTTCCAGTGTCATAAATTTCATTTAGGACGACTGTTATTTTTTCTATGCCAAGTTCCTCCAGGGCTTCAATCATCTCTGTAGTAATGTTGTCTGGTCCTGGGGCTTTTCCCTGGTTTCTTCTTTTTCAGTGCTGCTCTAACTTCATCTTTCATTATGGGTGGTCCTTCAAAGTTCTTTTTTATAATGTGGTCTTCGTTTCTGTCATCCTCAAAAAGGTCTTTAATGTACTGTCCCCATCTGTCCAGTATTTTGTCTTTTTCCATGACAAGCGTGCCATCTTTTAATTTTAAGCAACCCAGCCTACTTGAGATCTATGTTCCCTCACGTACCCTCCGCTCTGCCTCCGATCCTCTGACTTTTCGCTTTCCACGCACTAAGCTCAATACCTATGGTCCACGAGCCTTCTCTGTTTCTGGTCCACTCTCCTGGAACAAACTTCTTCTCTCAGTCCGTCAGCAACCTACTCTTGTCTCCTTCAAGTCCGCTCTCAAAACTCACCTTTTCTCCTCTGCATAAAATCCTGACCTCACTCAATCCCCTCTGCAGCTTGTCTCCACTCGGATGGGAATCACATTGCAATATACAATTGTATATAATATGCTCTCTATAATTTTCCATTGCTTTTATTCTTTCTCCCCATTTATAGCCGTGTGCGTGTGTGTGTGTGTGTGCGCGCGCGCGCGCGCGCGTGTGTGTGTGTGTGTGTGCGTGAGTGCGTGTGTGTGCGTGCGTGCGTGTGTGTGCGTGCGTGCGTGCGTGTGTGTCTGTTTCAGCGCTTAGATATGATTTTATCAAGATTTTGCGCTATATAAATATTGTAATTATTATTATTATTATTATTTTTCCCGTGGACAATTTCTTCAATTCATCTGTACATACCCTGAGGATCCGTTTTGTGTCGTTCTTCTATCTCTTTGCATTTTGTGTTCAGCCAAGCTTCCTTAGCTTCATGGTATAGGTGCAATATCTTTCTGTATATCTCCTCGTTTCTCTTTTCCCTCCTCCTTTCCTCCAACAAGCCCAAAATTCCATTAGTCATTCAGCTCTTTTTTGCTTTTCTATCTGCCTTAGGGATTTCTTCACAAGCTTCATTTATAGAACTTCTCAACTTTGTCCATTGTTCCTCACTGTCACCAACGTCTTCCAGAGCACTGAATTTGTTTTGAACATGTACATTAAATTTTTACGTATCATTTCATCTGCCTTTAAGAGTCCAAGGTTTAGTTTGATGTTGCTTTTGGTCTGTTTCCTTTTCCTCAATTTCAGCCTAAACCTTCCCACTACATGATTGTGGTCACTGTTGCAGTCTGCGCCTGGTAGTGTTTTTGCTGACAGTAAAGAATTTCTAAATCTTTTGTTGATCAGGATGTAGTCAATCTGATTTTTGGTATTATCTCCTGGACTCATCCAAGTCCATTTTCTTCTGTTAGGCTGCTCAAACCAGGTGTTTCCTACTATGAACTCATTCATCTATGCCCATTCTACAAGTTTCTCACCTCTTTCATATTGTCTACCAAGGCCATGAGGTCCAACTATATCCTCCACCTTATCCTGTCCCACTTTAGCATTAAAATCTCCCATTATGACTGTAACTTCTTGTGATTTACATTGGACCTTGGCCATCTCTAAAACTTCGTAGAAGTTGTCGATGTCTTCCTGAGTACTTGCAGATGTTGGTGCACACACCTGTATGATGTTGATTTCGCAATAAGGGTTCCCCTCAAATTGTGAAGATGATCTCTGGTTTTCCCAAAATAATCTAACCGTGTCTGTCTAGAAGAGTCAAACTCTTCCTCGAGAGCATACCACTAGAATTTGATATGTCATTGAACAGCGGAGGCAAAAGGCTTCCGTATATCTACTAGATTATTACTTTCCGTTTGGCTCATGCCAAGGATGAAACTTTGATCTATGTTCCTGCCCTATGTAAAGCTTTTACTACACAGGGAAACGAACGCTGGTCTCACTTGCCTCGTACAAAGTGGTTACTTCTTATTAACTCACTAGGTATAATCTACACACAAAAAGAAAAAGAGAGAAGGAGGAACACAATAAGCAACAACACACATGCAGAGTCTAGACGAGAATAATAGTAGTTCCAAAACAAATTATATTTGGTTTTGGATTCCTCCCAAACAAATCACGAATTCTGTAGGCCTATATCAACCGATTTATTTTTGGTTATCAACATGCACATTTAAATTAATAAAGAACACACTACCCTCACAATCCTAACAACCTGACGAACCAATGAACTATTACACGTACCTTGGGCAGTGACTGTTTGTCTCTAATGGGGCTGTTACGTTCTCTCCCTCCTGTCTGGCTATCTTCTCTCTCTTCTCGGCGGGTCTGTAGTCTCCCTGGGTCTGTGACCCCCTTTTCATTTATAGAGCGTGGATCAGATCACGCTGGGGCTCTGACCCCGCCTATCTTACGACGACTTTTCGAGAAAGTTCTTCTACCAGTGAATGCATGAAGGAGGGGTTGACGTGGACAAACACAGGCCAGACTCTGTCCACTTAAACAATGGACCGCTCTCTTCCATTGTGGCGATCTTTGAAAACGTCCCAGCAGAGCTGTGATTACAGATGGCTCTATTGATTAACTGTCTTGTGTACAGTGTACATAAGTGTGAGGACGGCTGTGCTGCCCGATGCTGGTGTACACTGAAGTACACGTAAGGGCCTGTTTCTACCTGAGTCATTTCTGCGATAATGATATCAAATGGTTTGCCTCTCAATTTGACCAGCAAAACTCTGTCGGACACTGCCCAGTATCTCTTAACTGCTTTTGATTTGTCTTTGTCCATTATGATGCCTACTCCTCTTTCATGTGAATTACCACCAGAGTATATCACTGTATATTGTCCTGATGTTCTCATGCCTGCCCCCTTCCATCTCACTTCCCCTAGTCCTAAGATACTGATGTTAAGCCTTTCCATCTGCATTTTGATGTTGTCTAATTTACCTTTCTGCAACAGTGTTCTGATGTTCCATGTTGCTATTTTGGTGTTTCTAAGTTTGACTTTGGGTTTAATTTTGGGTTTAATTTTGGTCGCAGTAGCTGGCTGACGGTCTGGTGTCACCTGCGCCGCATGACAGTCCCTACTGGACGAAGGTGCTCCACAGGAGTACCTATTGACGTCGTTAACTTTCTTCTTCCTCTTTCTTTTGTCCATGGTTTTCCTGGGGAAAACTACGATGGCGGTTTTCCCTTGCCTTCCATCGGTTTTTTTTCAGGGTTAACTCCCTTAGCCTTACTCTCTCCTGAGATGTCCACAAGGCAGTGGGGTGATTTACCCATAGCTTGGGGATCTGGTTCGTGGGCACCAGGGCATATCCACACGCTGGTGGGCCTGCATGCCTCACGTCTGGGGGCCAGACCTCCTCCAAGTCCTACGAGATTTAGCCTGAGTCCGTGAGGTGCTCAGTTACCGCCTGTAGCCACGAGGAGGCACAACGTAGGGCTTGCTGATGGAAAGGCTATGTACTGACAGGAAGACATTTACGCCTTCTGCTCTTCATTTCGCATAGCTGTTAGCCAGTGGTGTAGGCTGTGAAAGTGAGAGGTGACAAGCACGCAGTCACTAGTCACTAGCTGACACGGTAGACGCATCACATCCACCCTCAAACAAACATAAGGATAGTACACTGGATTATTGCAATAAACTCCTCTTTGAAATTGATTAACCTTATTGACAACGATAAATGCGATATTTGTAACATATATACAGAAACTATGGAGCATTTGTTTTGTGTGATATAGCACAGCGGTTCTGCTTTGGAAAAACTTTTATAAATAAAAAATGTGACCATGTCAACACTTTTCAAGTGAACGAGAAACTTGTCTTATTTGGTAACACACCATTCATTGCATCAGACAACATTTTTGACTTGATGATTTTATTTGCAAGACATTATACATGTAGACGTTAACTTGAATTCAGCCCCCATTATTCAATACATTCCTAATAAGCTTAATTTTAGCTATGAAATTGAAAGTACGTATCATACATCTAAATGAATTATAACATGTTCCTCACTAAATGGTTTCATTCATTGAAAATATTGTCTGATATTCATTTACGTTTCTGTTCTCGTGTAAAGACTTTTACACCAGATCGGTTGGCAGTCTGTCTTTCTGTTCTCATGTAAAGACTTTTACACCAGATCGGTTGGCAGTCTGTCTTTCTGTTCTCATGTAAAGATTTTTACACCAGGTCGGTTGGCAGTCTGTCTTTCTGTTCTCATGTAAAGACTTTTACACCAGATCGGTTGGCAGTTGTCTTTCTGTTCTCGTGTAAAGACTTTTACACCAGGTCGGTTGGTAGTCTGTCTTTCTGTTCTGTGTAAAGACTTTTACACCAGGTCGGTTGGTAGTCTGTCTTTCTGTTCTCGTGTAAAGACTTTTACACCAGGTCGGTTGGTAGTCTGTCTTTCTGTTCTCGTGTAAAGACTTTTACACCAGGTCGGTTGGTAGTCTGTCTTTCTGTTCTCGTGTAAAGACTTTTACACCAGGTCGGTTGGTAGTCTGTCTTTCTGTTCTCGTGTACAGACTTTTTACACCAGGTCGGTTGGCAGTCTGTCTTTCTGTTCTCGTGTAAAGACTTTTACACCAGGTCGGTTGGCAGTCTGTCTGTCTAGCTGGCACGCTTTTTCTTTGAACATGTTATACCCATGCAGTATATAAATACTAATTTGAAGATATGCAAAATCAAGCATACCGCCCATCTTGCTGAATCTCCTGAATCAGAGATATTTGCTTCTGTAATATTTGAATTGGTGTAAGTAGCTACACATTTGTGCATACATGTATCTGTCTATATGCACATATGCATGTTTATATGCATGCACGCATGTATGTATGTATGTTTGTATGCAGCTTTCCCAAACCTTTGTGTTGTCTGGTTTTAAGTGTTGTGAACTGACCAATCCACACACCAACCTGCAAGTATCTTCCTCTCCTGACTGGCTCGCAATTATGGACCTGTCTTTTATAAAACAAATTGGACTGACACTTTTTAAACACAGCAAGTGCTACCTCGGTGGAGGCGTCTACCAGCGCATACGAACACTGGGGCTGTGTCCTAAGCCCCGCACTGCGCGATCCTGTCGTGGTGGACGTCTCCACCGTCTTTGGCACAACCTGCCTCCTGCCCGACGCCACTTTTCGTCTTCTGCTTCTTCGTCTCCTCCACTGCCCCTGCCCTCGACCTCGCTGCTGCAAACTTCGTTTCCGCCTCTGCCATCTTCACCTTCGCCTTCTATCCTGATAGTACCGCCTTCACCTTCTGTCCCGCTGGTGCCGCCTTCACCTTCTGTCCCGCCGGTGCCGCCTCCACCTTCTGTCCCGCCGGTGCCGCCTTCGTCTTCTGTCCCGCCGGCGCTGCCCTCGTCTTCTGTCCCGCCGGTGCTGCCTTTGTCTTCTGTCCCGCCGGTGCCGCCTCCGTCTTCTGTCCTGTGGGTGCCGCCTTCGTCTTCTGTTCCGTCGTTGCTGCCTTCGTCTTCTGCCCCGCTGGTGTCGCCTTCGTCTTTTGTCCCGTCAGTGCCGCCTTCGTTGCCACCTCGGCCACCGCCATATGACTGTGATAAACTAAAACTATGCCTTTTTAACGCTCAGTCAACATGCAAGGATGGCAAAGCCGAAGTCATTGCTGACTTTATCGCAGATGAGCATGTTGACATTGCTTTTATCACAGAGACATGGCTTAACCCCCTTGGTCATGAACCTATACATGCTAGCCTCACTCCGAGTGGTTACAGGCTTGCTTCTTTCCATCGCTCATCCCGAGGTGGCGGTATCGCCATCCTCTACAACGACGCACTCCATTCCCGCCTATCTTTCTCGCAGTCTCTGCCTTTCTCCCATCCTTCTTTCGAGCACGTTGAAGTATCCTTCCAATCCACCCCTCACCCCATCACCTTCTCCTGTGTCTATCGACCCCCACCTAGCTCTGCCAACAAACTCACCACATCCACGTTCCTCTCTGACTTTGACCAACTGTTTGACCACTACTGCCTCTTACCTGGAAATCTCATCATTCTAGGTGACATCAATGTCCACTATGACAACACTCACCGTTATGACACAAGACATATCATCAACTCTCTGTCCAATCACAATATGACTCAACACATTTCTGAACCAACCCATCAAAAAGGTCACATTCTTGACTGGATCATTTCTCGTGATCACCACAATTCAGCTACTGACAACTGCTTAGTTCTTTCTACCCGTCTAACTTCAGCCCTTCCATCTGACCACTCTGCAATTCTCTGTTCTCTCGACATTTCTCCTCCTTCCCATACCACGCGCACAGTGACTCGACACTATCTCAAATCTATCGACCTCTCCACATTTTCATCTGATGCCTCCCGTCTCCTTTCTGAAAAGTCACATAACCTTGCCGATGAATTCTATACTACTCTCCACCATCTTCTGGACACTCTTGCTCCAGCCACAACCCGTCTTTTACCTGACCGCCCCCCTACCCCCTGGCTCACTCATGAGATTGCCTGTGCAAAACGTGCCCGCCGCAGAGCAGAGCGCCGCTGGCGCAAATCCAAACTCACTGTACACAGGCAACTTTTCCAAGCCTATAAAACAAAAGTATCCACCCTCATTGCATCTGCAAAAACAAGCTATTTCCAAACCAAAATCCTGAATGCCTCTTCTTCAAAAGAACTCTTTACAACCATGAATCATCTCCTTGGCACACGAAAAGATTTACCTCTCCCAACAAAACATACAAATGAAGAACTCCCATCTGTATTCTCCTAAGTATTTCATCTCCTCCTTGCAACTGATACTGGCAAAGTCTCTCTCCTCACACTCCTTGATCTGTCTGCAGCCTTTGATACCATTGACCATGGTATTCTCCTTTCTAGACTTCATCATACTTTTGGCATCTCTGACATTGCTCTCTCCTGGTTCACTTCATATCTATCAAACAGAAAACAAACTGTTCTCATCAATGGCACTTACTCTCAACCTGCATACCTGACCTGTGGTGTTCCACAAGGATCTGTCCTTGGCCCTGTTCTTTTCACTCTTTACACCTCCCCCCTGTCCACCATCATCAACTCCCACTCTATAAAACACCACTTCTATGCTGATGACACCCAACTTCAAGACAGTGACTCACCTGATAATATACAGCGCCTGTTGACTCGCACCACAGTGTTACTCGGACATTAAGAACTGGATGACGTTCAACAAACTTCAGCTTAATGACGACAAGACAGAAGCTATCCTCATTGGCACCCGTCAGAAACTTTCTCAGCTGCCTCCTCTTTCTCTCCCATTATGTAACACATCAGTCCCAATTTCTGATTCAGCTAAAAACCTTGGTGTCTGCATTGACTCTACCCTCTCCATGAACAACTTTGTTTCTCAAACTGCTAGATCTTGCTACTATCATCTCCATCGTATAAGCCTGATCAGGAAGTATCTCTCTGTCGAAACAACTGCAAAACTCGTTCTCTCCTTCATAATGTCTCGCATTGACTATTGCAATTCACTCCTGTCTGGTCTTCCTGCCTCCACCATTCACATCCTACAGCGCATTCAAAACAATGCTGTATGCCTTGTACTCAAAAAGAAAAAAGCTGACCACATATCTCCTCTCCTGGCACAACTTCACTGGCTCCCTGTATCAAAGCGCATACAGTACAAACTAGACACCATGTGCTACAAAAGCCTCAATAACGCAGCCCCCGATTACCTGTCAAGCCTACTTGAGATCTATGTTCCCTCACGTACCCTCCGCTCTGCCTCCGATCCTCTGACTTTTCGCTTTCCACGCACTAAGCTCAATACCTATGGTTCACGAGCCTTCTCTGTTTCTGGTCCACTCTCCTGGAACAAACTTCCTCTCTCAGTCCGTCAGCAACCTACTTTTGTCTCCTTCAAGTCCGCTCTCAAAACTCACCTTTTCTCCTCTGCATAAAATCCTAACCTCACTCAACCCCCCCCCCCCCTCTGCAGCCTGTCTCCGCTCGGAGGGGAATCACATTGTTATAATATATAATATATAATTGTATATGATATGCTCTCTATAATTTTCCATTGCTTTTATTCTTGCTTTTATTGCTTTTATTCTTTCTCCCCATTTATAGCCATGCGTGTGTGTGTGTGTGTGTGTTGTGTGTGTGTGCGTGCGTGCGTGTGCGTGCGTGCGTGCGTGCGTGCGTGTGTGTCTGTTTCAGAGCTTAGATTTGATTTTATCATGATTTTGCGCTATATAAATATTGTAATTATTATTATTATTATTATGCATGCATGTATGTATGTACGTATCATGCATGCATGCATGTATGTATGCATGTATGTAAGTATGTATGTGTATGTATGTATGTATGTATGTATGTATGTATGAATGTATGTACGTATGTATGTATACATGCATGTATGTACGTCTGTCTGTCTGTCTGTATGTATATATGTATGTATGTATATATGCCATCATCATCATCAGGTGCCTTGCCGCATGGCGTTGGCAATTATGGACTTCCATCTGTCTCTATCTCTTGTTGCCTCAAGCATCTCTTCTACCCTCCCTGTCTTCAGCCACTCTGCAAGTCCGTCTAGTATCTTCTCCCTGGGTCTCCCCGGTGTTCTCCTTCCCTCCAGCTTTCCTGTTGTGACCAGGTGTACCAATTCCCCTTTCCTCACAAAATGGCCTATGAATGTTGCCTGTCTTTTCCTAATCTTCCTTATCAATGATCTACTTGCGTCTGTATTGGTTTTATATAACATTCCAGAACTCTTCCTCATCTTAATTGATAGGCATTTGTTGGTAAGAATGCTTTCCATCTTCTTGAATGTTGTTTTGGCTTGGCCAATTCTGCTGGTTATTTGAATTTCTGATGTGCATCTGCCGTCTGGTGAAATGATCTTTCCCAGGTATTTAAAATTATCAACCTGTCTCAAGGTTGTGCCGTTTGCTGTTATTTTGCAAGAGGGGATTTCATGTTTATTACTGATCACCATGACTTCAGTCTTCCTGCTGTTTAGTTCCAACCCCTTACCTTTGCTTTCTATTTCTAGTATATTCACAAGGTTTTGTAGGTTCCTTTCACTTTCTGCAATTAGCACCCGTGTTATCTGCGTATCGAAAGTTGTTTATCATTTTCCCTCCAACCTTTAATCCAGGGTCTTCCTCTAGGTTTCTCTTGATGTTTTCGCTGTAAAGTGAAAACAGATCTGTGAAAAACACAACCCTGTCTGACTCCTCTTTTGATGTTTTGGAAAGAGCTTATATCGTTTTCTATTCTCATTGCAGCTGTTTGTTCCCAATACATATTTCTGATTATTCGTAGATCTTTTCCGTCAATTTTGAGTCTTTCTATTTGGTTGATCAATTGTTCATGTCTTACCCGATCGAAAGCCTTGGTATAGTCAACAAAGCATAAATATAAATCCTTGTTCATCTCGATTGACCTCTCTATGATAGTTCTTAGGATGTATATGGCATTAATAGTTCATTTCCCTTCCACAAATTCACACTGTTCTTCTGCTATTTCTCTTTTGATTCTATTCCTTGTCATCATCATGATTATTCTTGAAAGGATTTTTGTTACATGACTCATCAAGCTGATTGTACGATGGAGTTTGCATTCTACAACCCCTGTCTTCTTCGGAAGTGCAATGAAAATTAATTTGACATATGTTTGGAGATTTTTCCTGTGTCATAAATTTCTTTTAGGAGGACTTTTTTCAATACTAGGTTCCTCCAGGGCCTCAATCATCTCTGTAGTAATATTATCTGGTCCTAGGGCATTTCCTTACTTCATTTTTGTCAATGCTGCTCTAATTTCATTTTTCATTATGGGTAGTCCTTCAGCGTTCTTTCTTATACCGTGTCCTTCATTTCTGTCATCGTTAAAAAGGACTTTAATATAGGCCTACTCTCCCCATCTCTCCAATATGGTGTCTTTTTCTATGATAAGCGTACCATCTTTCGATTTTAAGCAACCAGTTGATGTGCATGTATTTTTCCTGTGGGCAATTTCTTCAGTTCTTCTGTACATACCCTGAGGATCTGTTTTGTGTGGGTCTTTTATTTCTGAGCATTTTGTGTTCATCCAAGCTTCCTTAGCTTCATTAACCTTTTCCTGACTTCTTTGTTTATCTTTTCGTATCTTTCCTCTTTTCCCTTTGTCTTGCTCCGTTCTTCTATCAAGCCTATACTTTCTTTTGTCATCCAGTTCTTTGTTGCTTTTCTATCTACTCTATGGATTTCTTCACAAGCTTCATTTATCGAGTTTCTCAACTTTGTCCATTAGTTTCATTTCGTGTGCCAGGGCCATGAGGTCCAACTATGTCGTCTACTTTTATTGTCTCACTTTAACATTAAAATATCCCATTATAATTTTAATGTCCTGTGATTTGCATTGAGGCTTAGCTGTCTCTATTTCTGCATAGAAGTTGTCGATTTTTTCCTCAGTATTTGCAGATGTTGGTTCATATACTTGGATGATGTTGATACCAAATGGCTTGGGCTTCAATCTCAATCTTACTGGTAAACCATGATCTAATATAGCCCAGTATCCTTTGATAGCCTTTGACTTGTCACTGTCCATTATGATGTTTACCCCTCTTTCATGTGTGTCCCAACCAGAATATATAATGCTATGCTTTCCCAATGTTATCATGCCTGCTCCCTTCCATCTCACCTGTCCTAGTCCTAAAATATTGATGTTCAGTCTTTCCATTTCTGTTTTGATATTTTCCAGTTTTCCTTTCTGGAGCATTGTTCTAACATGTCAAGTGGGAATTTTTATATTTCTGAATCTTATCGCAGAAGCTTGAAGATGATCAAGTGTCACCTGCTTGGCATGACTTCTGTCAAGCTGGCTAAGGCTTGAACTAGAGTAGAAAGACAGAGAAACAGACCTATCAGCACTAACACACCCGTTCACGAACTAAATAAGGAAATCCTTGGACAAGGTACAGTTACAGATTTTTGTTACTGACAAACAAGACAACATGACGCATCATTCGTACTGAACACGAACATGGATATAGCATTGCTAGAGGTGGCACCCCCAAACCAACATTGTATACATTTCAAATCATCACACACAAAAAACACACCAGAATTCACTTAGAACATCATTAACGTACACACTCACAGAAGATATACGTCAGCAATGAACACATGAGTTAACCACATACATAAGTACTGCTTGCCACAGTCCTTTGCCCACGTGTGTAGTGACCCTAATGAGGAGGAAAGAATAACCTTCAACACATAGTCTCACCAAGGGTGACAATTACGGTCCATACGAAGTCCCAATACTAGGGTTCCCAATTTCTATTAAGTCTTACGACGCTTGGAATGGCAAACAGGTGCTGATTGAAACAAATGCTGAAACGAAGCCAAGATCCTCGAAACAGCAGACGTTGAGTCCTGCGAAGGCGACACCAAGGAAACGAGCAGAATTGAACAGCTGAGCCGTAGGCTCGTGGCGTGGCAGTTACCGCCGATCCTGCCTGAAGTCACAGTTGTTGAAGCACCCACTAGCCGCACCTGTCTCGGACGCTCGTCTCATCGTAGAGCCTGGACCAACATGGACAGGAACAACGACTGGCACAGGACACTGGTGATCTTCTCCCCTCAATCTGGCAAAACTATGGAAACAACCTCCCCTACTGACCCGTAGGTATACAAACAGCTATTATTAGAGACAGCAGCAAAACTCATTCACTTGCCAAAACATATCGAACGAGCCAAGATACCAATAACTAACCTGACCACCCAAACCACACATCAAATGCAGCAAAGGGGAACTGGCGTCGATTCACTCCTGGTTATATGCCTGACAAAGACACAGACACTCTCGACTTCCATATAATAACGTCGAACTAAACTTCGAATGACTGTCAACACCCAACCGCATACCGACTGTAGCAGAGGGGAACTGACAGCAATTCACTCCTAATTTCATATCCGACAAACATAGACACTCTAGACTTACTTAGAACAACGTCGAAATACGATTTCGAATGACTGTCATCGACACCCGAACCGCGTACCGACTGTAGCAGAGGGGAACAGATGACGATTCACGCTTTGTTACATTTCAAACATCATAGACCTCTTCCCACTTCTAGCATATAAAATCCATCTACAAGTGAAGCCTCTGACCAGAAACTGGCCCTATCCACCCCAACTGCAAACCGTCCTAGCAGAGGGGCACAAAACACCAACTAATCTAAAAAATCTTCCGCTTCTAGGACACAAAGTCCATCTACAAGTGAAGCCGCTGACCAGAAAGTGGCCCTATCCACCCCAACTGCAAACCATCCATAGCAGAGGGGCACAAAACACCAACTAATCTAAAAAAATCTTCCGCTTCTAGGACACAAAGTCCATCTACAAGTGAAGCCGCTGATCAGAAAGTGGCCCTATCCACCCCAACTGCAAACCAGCCATAGCAGAGGGGCACCAAAAACCGACTGACTCCTAACACCCCAAACTCTTTATTTTTTAACTCTTCCTGTACGTTAAGGGTTTTCAGACTGGACGCAGGGTTCATCTGCGACCTATTTTGGAACAGGGGGTAAGGTCAGTAAAACACTTGTAGATATGTTTGTGTTCAACATAGAACAAAAAGGTTGTTATTGGGTTGTGCAGAATTGAATTCTAAACAACATACAGGTTTTAAGATTATGATAATGTTCATTATATAAAACTTGACCTCTGAGTTTTGCATGCATACTATTTGATGCAGGTAATTTTTCATGCATACGGTTAGTACTAACTAAGCTCCAGCCGACCAGGTAATCCATATAGCTCCAAAGTCAAAGAAGAAAAAATATTCCTCAACATCCATTAAATGAACACAGCACCTAAAAAAGTTCATTTTTTTTATATAATATGAAGTTACATAACACTGATCATTGTCAGGTCACGCACCTAAATTAACAAAACTACTATCATTACACCACTGTCCATCCTGGGCTTGCACTGGCATTTGGCCTACTTTGAGCAGGCCTGCCTCTATCCTTGTCACTCTCCCCCTACAACCCACATCACCACTGTCACCAGGAGAATCAACCAATCTGCCTTGTTCCTGCCCCAATGTGTCTGTAGATGATGTTAAAGAAACAGAACAGGAGAGGCATGGTCTCTTTGCTGAACAAGAAGGCCCTTCACAATCGTCAACACTCGCTTCTTCTGACTCGGCACTTGATGCACTCTCAACAAAGCTATCATCACTGTCACTGGCAGCTATTTCATCATCACTTTTGTCAAAAATTTCTGAAAAAAGTGCGACAGCCTGAGAAGCAGTGAGTCTAACAGGACGACGACTGCCTGATGCCATGGCAACTCCACTTACGAAAATGAAAACATATCAACAAACGAGAAGCACACACAAAGAAAACACATGGAATGACAAAGCAAAATGGCTGAAAAGGAAAAGGAAGTATCCAACTGTCGTCATCTGCCGTCATGCAGTTGTACATGTATGTCGTTAAATGGGGAAGAAAAGCAAGTACAAAGTGATGAACCGTGCCGAGCCGCAATGAGCAGCTCGCAGGCCATTTTGAAAGTCAGCCAAGCCGCTCACTACGGCTCGTCGGACAGGAAGTGTTAACTTAGGCCATAAACACGGGTTGGGCGAAACAATTCACAGCCAAGGTACAAAAATCACGTGAAAACAGACGCACATGCACAGGTAAACCGAAACTGGACAGATGGGTTTTGACCCAGTTGGCCAAGACTCCACACACACGCTGACGCAACCAAACACCCCTGTGCCCCAAATAAGAAAGGGAAAAAAAAAGGAAGAGAAAATAGAAATGAACAAAACTGCCGTGACAACTTCCCCCTACCAGTTGAACGTACCCCAGAGGAACCCCTATTTCTGTCATTACATTTTCTTTTATTGTGTCTGGCCATGATCTACTAGGGACAATATGATGGCGTTTTCTTTTTGCGTTCCATCAGTTTTTGTAGGACTCTCCACTAGCCTTTGTCATTCCCAAGATTACCCAAAAGGCAGTGGGGGCTGATTTTCTGTCAGAGTTATATCCTCAGACTTGGTCTTTCGTGAAAAAAACACAAGGCAGTGATGCTATTGACCCATAATGGGATCTTGTTCCCAGGCACCAGGGCATGTCCACATGCCAGTGGGTCTGTGTGCCGCAGGTCTGGGGACCAGACCTTCTCTGACTTCCTTGAAAGTTCAGCTAGAGTTCATGAGGTGCTCATTTACGCCTGTCACCATAGAGAGGCACTATGTAGGGCTTGCTGATGGAGAAGCCATGTACAAGCACAAGTGCTAGTCAGTGGTATGGGCTAAATTCGAGAGATTACAGGCACACGATCACCAGCTAACACTAGACGCGTCACATCAGCCATTAGGACACACAAGGCAAATACACACACAACTGTAAAACGTAGGTGCACATACCATTGTAAGAAAGATACACACAGTTGTAAGATAGATGTTCACACAACAGTAAAAGTGAGATACACACACAGCTGTAAGACAGATACACACACAACAATAAAAGTGAGATACACACACAGCTGTAAGATAGATACACACACAACAGTAAAAGTGAGATACACACACAGCTGTAAGATAGATACACACAGCTGTAAGACAGATACACACAGCTGTAAGACAGATACACACACAACAGTAAAAGTGAGATATACACACAGCTGTAAGATAGATACACACAGCTGTAAGACAGATACACACAGCTGTAAGACAGATACACACACAACAGTAAAAGAGAGATAACACACAGCTGTAAGACAGATACACACACAACAGTAAAAGTGAGATACACACACAGCTGTAAGATAGATACACACAGCTGTAAGATAGATAAACACAGCTGTAAGATAGATGTTCACACAACAGTAAAAGTGAGATACACACACAGCTGTAAGACAGATACACACACAAGAGTAAAAGTGAGATACACACACAGCTGTAAGATAGATACACACAGCTGTAAGATAGATACACACAGCTGTAAGACAGATACACACACAACAGTAAAAGTGAGATACACACACAGCTGTAAGATAGATACACACAGCTGTAAGATAGATAAACACAGCTGTAAGATAGATGTTCACACAACAGTAAAAGTGAGATACACACACAACTGTAAGACAGATACACACACAAGAGTAAAAGTGAGATACACACACAGCTGTAAGATAGATACACACAGCTGTAAGATAGATACACACAGCTGTAAGATAGATACACACAGCTGTAAGACAGATACACACAGCTGTAAGATGGATGTTCACACAACAGTAAAAGTGAGATACACACACAGCTGTAAGATAGATACACACAGCTGTAAGACAGATACACACACAACAGTAAAAGTGAGATACACACACATCTGTAAGACAGATACACACACAACAGTAAAAGTGAGATACACACACAGCTGTAAGATAGATACACACAGCTGTAAGATAGATAAACACAGCTGTAAGATAGATGTTCACACAACAGTAAAAGTGAGATACACACACAGCTGTAAGATAGATGTTCACACAACAGTAAAAGTGAGATACACACACAGCTGTAAGATAGATGTTCACACAACAGTAAAAGTGAGATACACACACAGCTGTAAGATAGATGTTCACACAACAGTAAAAGTGAGATACACACACAGCTGTAAGATAGATACACACAGCTGTAAGATAGATGTTCACACAACAGTAAAAGTGAGATGCACACACATCTGTAAGACAGGTACACACACAACAATAAAAGTGAGATACACACACAGCTGTAAGACAGATACACACACAACAATAAAAGTGAGATACACACACAGCTGTAAGACAGATACACACACAACAGTAAAAGTGAGATACACACACAGCTGTAAGATAGATGTTCACACAACAGTAAAAGTGAGATACACACACAGCTGTAAGACAGATACACACACAACAGTAAAAGTGAGATACACACACAGCTGTAAGACAGATACACACACAACAGTAAAAGTGAGATACACACACAGCTGTAAGATAGATGTTCACACAACAGTAAAAGTGAGATACACACACAGCTGTAAGACAGATACACACACAACAATAAAAGTGAGATACACACACAGCTGTAAGACAGATACACACACAACAGTAAAAGTGAGATACACACACAGCTGTAAGACAGATACACACACAACAGTAAAAGTGAGATACACACACAGCTGTAAGACAGATACACACACAACAGTAAAAGTGAGATACACACACAGCTGTAAGATAGATGTTCACACAACAGTAAAAGTGAGATACACACACAGCTGTAAGACAGATACACACAGCTGTAAGATAGATACACACACAACGGTAAAAGTGAGATACACATACAGCTGTAAGACAGATACACACAGCTGTAAGACATATACACACAGCTGTAAGACAGATACACACAGCTGTAATATTAATAATAATAATGAGTACTTATAAGCGCAAGATCCAGAGAACTCTGCTCCAAGCGCTTTACAATTCACCCTATCTTTACCACCCCTATTCGCCACTTCAACATTAGCAGTTATACATACATATCAATCAAGTCTACTATGATTACAATGACATCAACACAAACAGAAACATGTCTATCAAATCTAACCAATAGTTGCCCATCGGACAGACATAATAGATATTACATCACAAGTTATCCAAAATACACAAACAACCACACCCACAATGCACATTATATAATACACGAATCATGCGCACAAACGCAACAGCCCAAACAATATTTTAAAGACAGAAACTTTTTTCACATTTTTCTATACAGATGTGTTTTGAGGCCAGATTTGAATGAGGTGATTGTGTCTGAGTGCCTAAGGATGTTGGGGATGTTGTTCCATGTTTGGGGTGCTTGATAGGAGAATGCTCGTTGTCCGTATGTTTTTGTTCGAATGCGGGGGATGCGAAAGAGTCGTGTGTCTGCAGAAGAACGCAACTGACGGGATGGTGTGTAGATGTCAAGAAGCGAGGATAGGTATTCTGGCGCAGTGTTCGAAACAATCGAAAAGGAAAGAGTAGCAAGCTTGTAATCTATTCTGTCAGAGACAGGCAGCCAGTGCAGAGTGCGGAGGAGAGGAGTGACATGGTCAAACTTAGAGGATTTAAAGATGAGACGTGCAGCGTTGTTCTGAATCTTTTGAAGTCTGTCTAAAAGGTTTTTGGGGATGCCAGCTAAGAGAGAGTTGCAGTAATCAATCCTTGAAAGAACAAATGCACAAATTAGCGTTTTGGTTGCATCAACAGACAGGTAATGACGGACAGAGCTGATTCTACGTAACTCTAGATACGCTACCCTACAGATGTTTGAGATGTGTTGCTGGAAGGTCAGACTCTGATCAAGCGTAACACCGAGACTGCGAACAGTGGGAGAGAAAGGAATGTCAACGTCATTTATCAGAAGAGACTTCGGAAGAGAAGGATCATGGAGAAATTTAGTGGGACAGGCGAGTAGAAGTTCAGTCTTGTCGTCATTCAGTTGTAGTTTGTTGTGCGTCATCCAGGACTTCAGATCCGAGATACAGTCCTGCGTGCGTGTCACCAAGCCATCGAGTTCCGCCAGTGAGGCCGACTGATGAAGCTGTGTATCATCAGCGAAGCTCTCATGTGACAAGGCATGACGACTGATGACATCAGACACAGGACTGGCGTACAGCACAAACAGGATCGGTCCTAGGACCGAACCCTGTGGGACACCATACGCCAAGACAGACTCTTCCGAATACCTGGAGTTGACACACACAGTCTGAGTCCGATCAGTCAAATAAGAGTGGATCCAGGAGAGAGCAAGGTCACGTATGCCAAAAGAGTGCTGAAGCCTGTTCAGGAGAAGTGTGTGGTCTATAGTGTCAAATGCTGCGGACAGATCTAATAACGCCAGTACTGACACTCTATCATCGTCCAAGCCAAGGAGAATATCATTAACTATCTTCAAGAGTGCTGTTTCTGTGGAGTGTGCCTGCCTGTATGCTGACTGGTGCGGATTGAACAAATGATTCTGATGAAGATGCTCAAGCAGTTGTGACAAGACAATCCTTTCTACTAAGACATATACACACAGCTGAAAGACAGATACACACAGCTGTAAGACATATACACAGCTGAAATATAGATACACACAGCTGTAAGACAGATAAACACAGCTGTAAGACAGATACACACAACTGTAAGAGATATACATACAGCTGTAAGACAGATACACAAAACTAAGACAGATACACACACAGCTGTAAGACAGATACACACAACTGTAAGACAGATACACACACAACAGTAAAAGATATACACACACAGCTGTAAGACAGATATACACACAACTGTAAGACAAATATACACACAGCTGTAAGACAGATACACAGAGTTGTAAAAGATATACACACAGCTGTATGACAGATATACACACAGCTGTAAGACAGATACACACACAACAGTAAAAGATATACACACAGCTGTATGACAGATATACACACAGCTGTAAGACAGATACACACACAACAGTAAAAGATATACACCCAGCTGTAAGACATATATACACACAGCCGTAAGACAGATACACACAGCTGTAAGACAGATACACATAGCTGTAAGACAGATATACACACAGCTGTAAGACAGATATACACACAGCTGTAAGACACACAGCTGTAAGACAGATATACACACAACTATAAGACAGATATACACACAACTATAAGACAGATATACACACAACTATAAGACAGATATACTCACAACTATAAGACAGATATACACAACTGTAAGACAGATACACACAACTGTAAGAAAGATATACACACAACTGTAAGACAGATATACACACAACTGTAAGACAGATATACACAACTGTAAGACAGATACACAGCTGTAAGACAGACATACACACAACTGTAAGACAGATATACACACAACTATAAGACAGATATACACACAATTGTAAGACAGATATACACACAACTATAAGACAGATATACACACAACTGTAAGACAGATATACACACAACTGTAAGACAGATATGCACACAACTGTAAGACAGATATACACACAACTATAAGACAGATATACACAACTGTAAGACAGATATACACACAACTATAATACAGATATACACAACTGTAAGACAGATATACACACAACTATAAGACAGATATACACAACTGTAAGACAGATATACACAACTGTAAGACAGATATACACACAACTGTAAGACAGATATACACAACTATAAGACAGATATACATAACTGTAAGACAGATATACACAACTGTAAGACAGATATACACAACTGTAAGACATATATACACACAACTATAAGACAGATACACACAACTGTAAGACAGATATACACACAACTGTAAGACAGATATACACACAACTGTAAGACAGATATACACACAACTGTAAGACAGATATACACACAACTATAAGACAGATATACACACAACTATAAGACAGATATACACACAACTGTAAGACAGATATACACACAACTATAAGACAGATATACACACAACTATAAGACAGATATACACAACTGTAAGACATATATACACACAACTATAAGACAGATATACACACAACTGTAAGACAGATATATACACAACTGTAAGACAGATATACACACAACTATAAGACAGATATACACACAACTATAAGACAGATATACACACAACTATAAGACAGATATACACACAACTATAAGACAGATATACACACAACTATAAGACAGACATACACACAACTATAAGACAGATATACACACAACTATAAGACAGATATGCACACAACTGTAAGACAGATATACACACAACTATAAGACATATACACACAGCTGTAAGACAGATATACACACAACAGTAAGACAGATTATACACACAACTGTAAGACAGATATACACAACTGTAAGACAGATATACACACAACTGTAAGACAGATATACACAACTGTAAGACAGATATACACACAGCTGTAAGACAGATATACACACAACTGTAAGACAGATATACACACAACTGTAAGACAGATATACACACAACTATAAGACAGATATACACAACTGTAAGACAGATACACACACAACTGTAAGACAGATATACACACAACTATAAGACATATATACACAACTGTAAGACAGATATACACACAACTGTAAGACAGATACACACACAAACTGTTCAGACAGATATAACACAAGCTGTAAGACAGATATACACACAACTGTAAGACAGATATACACACAACTGTAAGACAGATATACACACAACTATAAGACAGATATACACACAACTGTAAGACAGATATACACACAACTGTAAGACAGATATACACACAACTGTAAGACAGATACACACACAACTGTAAGACAAATATACACACACAACTGTAAGACAGATACAACACACAATAATAAGACATATACACACACAACTATAAGACAGATATACACACAACTGTAAGACAGATACACACACAACTATAAGACATATACACACACAACTATAAGACAGATACACACACAACTGTAAGACAGATACTACACACAACTATAAGACAGATATACACACAACTATAAGACAGATATACACACACAACTATAAGACAGATATACACAACTGTAAGACATATACACACAAACTGTAAGACAGATATACACACAACTATAAGACAGATATACACACAACTATAAGACATATGCACACAACTGTAAGACAGATATACACACAACTATAAGACAGATATACACACAACTATAAGACAGATATAACACAACTGTAAGACAGATATACACACAACTATAAGACAGATATACACAACTATAAGACAGATATACACAACTATAAGACAGATATATACACAACTATAAGACAGATATAACACAACTGTAAGACAGATAACACACAACTATAAGACAGATATACAACAACTGTAAGACAGATATAAACACAACTGTAAGACAGATACACACAACTGTAAGACAGATATACACACAACTGTAAGACAGTATACACACAACTGTAAGACAGTATACACACAACTATAAGACAGATATACACAACTGTAAGACAGATATACACACAACTTAAGACAGATATACACACAACTGTAAGACATATACACACAACTGTAAGACAGATATACACACAACTGTAAGACAGATATACACACAACTGTAAGACATATACACACAACTGTAAGACAGATTACACACAACTATAAGACAGATACACACACTGTAAGACAGATACACACCAACTTAAGACAGATATACACACAACTATAAGACAGATACACACACTATAAGACAGATTACACACAACTGTAAGACAGATATACACAACTGTAAGACAGATACACACAACTGTAAGACAGTATACACACAACTATAAGACAGATATACACAACTATAAGACAGATAACACACAACTATAGACAGTTACACAACTAGCAGATCACACAACTATAAGACAGATATACACACAACTGTAAGACAGATATACACACAACTGTAAGACAGATATACACACAACTATAAGACAGATACACACAACTGTAAGACAGATAACACACAACTGTAAGACAGATATAACACAACTATAAGACAGATACACACAACTGATAAGACAGATATACACACAACTGTAAGACAGATATACACACAACTATAAGACAGATATACACACAACTATAAGACAGATATACACACAACTATAAGACAGATACACACAACTGTAAGACAGATATACACACAACTGTAAGACAGATATACACAAACTGTAAGACAGATATACACACAACTTAAGACAGATATACACACAACTGTAAGACAGATATACACACAACTGTAAGACAGATATACACACAACTGTAAGACAGATATCACACAACTATAAGACAGATATACACACAACTGTAAGACAGATATCACACAACTGATAAGACAGTATACACACAACTGTAAGACAGATATACACACAACTGTAAGACAGAATACACACAACTGTAAGACAGATACACACAACTATAAGACAGATACACACAACTATAAGACAGATAACACACAACTAGTAAGACAGATATACACACAACTGTAAGACAGATATACACACAACTATAAGACAGATACACACAACTATAAGACAGATATACACACAACTGTAAGACAGATATACACACAACTATAAGACAGATACACACACAACTATAAGACAGATACACACAAACTGTAAGACAGATATACACACAACTATAAGACAGATATACACACAACTGTAAGACAGATAACACACAACTATAAGACAGATATACACACAACTATAAGACAGATATACACAACTTAAGACAGATTACACACAACTATAAGACAGATATACACAACTATAAGACAGATATACACACAACTATAAGACAGATATAACACAACTATAAGACAGATATACACACAACTATAAGACAGATATACACACAACTATAAGACAGATATACACAACTATAAGACAGATACACACACAACTATAAGACAGATATAACACACAACACTATAAGACAGATATACACAACTTATAGACAGATATACACATCAACTATAAGACAGATATACACACAACTGTAAGACAGATATACACAACTATAAGACAGAATACACACAACTATAAGACAGATATACACACAACTAATAAGACAGATATACACAAACTATAAGACAGATATACACAACTATAAGACAGATATACACACAACTATAAGACAGATATACACACAACTATAAGACAGATATACACACAACTATAAGACAGATATACACACAACTATAAGACAAGATATACACAACTATAAGACAGATATACACACAACTATAAGACAGATAACACACAACTTATAAGACAGATATACACAACTATAAGACAGATATACACACAACTATAAGACAGATATACACACAACTAAAGACAGATATACACAACTGTAAGACAGATATACACAACTATAAGACAGATATACACACAACTATAAGACAGATATACACACAACTATAAGACAGATATACACACAACTATAAGACAGATATACACAAACTATAAGACAGATATACACACAACTATAAGACAGATATACACACAACTTTAAGACAGATATACACACAACTGTAAGACAGATATACACACAACTATAAGACAGATACACACAACTATAAGACAGATACACACAACTGTAAGACAGATATACACACAACTATAAGACAGATACACACAACTATAAGACAGATACACACAACTATAAGACAGATATACACACAACTTAAGACAGATATACACACAATATAAGACAGATACACACACAACTATAAGACAGATACACACAACTATAAGACAGATATACACAACTATAAGACGATAACAAACTATAAGACAGATACACACAACTATAAGACAGATATACACACAACTGTAAGACAGATATACACACAACTATAAGACAGATAACACACAACTATAAGACAGAAACACACAACTATAAGACAGATATACACAACTGTAAGACAGATATACACACAACTATAAGACAGATAACACACAACTGTAAGACAGATATACACACAACTATAAGACAGATATACACACAACTATAAGACAGATACACACACAACTGTAAGACAGATACACACACAACTGTAAGACAGATATACACACAACTATAAGACAGATACACACAACTGTAAGACAGATATACACACAACTATAAGACAGTATACACACAACTATAAGGCAGATATACACACAACTGTAAGACAGATATACACACAACTATAAGACAGATATACACACAACTGTAAGACAGATATACACACAACTGTAAGACAGATATACACACAACTGTAAGACAGATATACACACAACTGTAAGACAGATATACACACAACTGTAAGACAGATATACACAACTGTAAGACAGATATACACAACTATAAGACAGATATACAACAACTGTAAGACAGATATACACACAACTATAAGACAGATATACACACAACTGTAAGACAGATATACACACAACTGTAAGACAGATATACACAACTGTAAGACAGATATACACACAACTATAAGACAGATATTACACAACTGTAAGACAGATATACACACAACTATAAGACAGATATACACAACTGTAAGACAGATACACACAACTGTAAGACAGATATACACACAACTGTAAGACAGATACACACAACTGTAAGACAGATACACACAACTTAAGACAGATATACACAACTGTAAGACAGATATACACACAACTATAAGACAGATACACACAACTGTAAGACAGAGATACACACAACTGTAAGACAGATACACACACAACTATAAGACAGATACACACAACTGTAAGAAGAGATACACACAACTGTAAGACAGATATACACAAACTGTAAGACGAATAACATAACTGTAAGACAGATATAACACACATGTAAGACAGATATACACACAACTGTAAGACGTATAACACAACTGTAAGACAGTATACACAACTGTAAGACAGAATAACAACTGTAAGACAGATATACACTAACGTAACAGCATTACACACTGTAAGACAGATATACACACAACTGTAAAGACAATATACACAACTAGTAAGACAGAATACACACAAACTGTAAGACAGATATACACAACTGTAAGACAGATATACACACAACTGTAAGACAGATACACACAACTGTAAGACATATACACACAACTGTAAGACAGATATAACCACAACTGTAAGACAGTATACACACAACTGTAAGACAGATATACACGGCAACTGTAAGACAGATATACACACAACTGTAAGACAGATACACACAACTGTAAGACAATACACACAACTATAAGACAGATATACACACAACTGTAAGACAGATATACACACAACTGTAAGACAGATATACACACAACTGTAAGACAGATATTCACAACTGTAAGACAGATATACACACAACTGTAAGACAGATATACACACAACGTAAGACAGATATACACACAACTGTAAGACAGATATACACACAACTGTAAGACAGACACTCACTCAACTATAAGACAGATATACACACAACTGTAAGACAGATATACACACAACTGTAAGACAGATACACACAACTGTAAGACAGATATACACACACATGTAAGACAGATATACACACAACTGTAAGACAGATATACACACAACTGTAAGACAGACACTCACTCAACTATAAGACAGATTACACACAACTGTAAGACGAATACACACGCAGCTGTAAGACAGATAAACACACAACTGCAGACAGCTACACGCACAGGTGTAAGGCAGATTTTTCACATCCGTAAGACAGCTACACGCACAGTGTAAGACAGATATACACACAACTGCAAGACAGCTACACGCACAAGTTGTAAGGCAGATCTCACATCCGTAAGACAGATACGTACACAGCCTGGGACTGCACGTGGCGCCTACCGTGAGGAAGGAGTCCCGCATGCACACTCTGTGTGTGCCGCTTGAAGCTGAATCCTGTTCATCTTGTGACTAACGACTGTTATCTTCTTTGTGTGAATCTGCTGCGTTATCATTCAGGCTGTCCGTCGTTTACATAATGCGTCGATTAGCCGGACTTTTGGATGCCATGGAATAGACGGTGCTGCGGATATGGTATCACTCTTGCTGTGTGACGTTTTCACTTGTAAATTGACAACTGAAAAAAACAACTATTTAGGTGAAAAAAATGAAAAAAGTATTTAGGTGGCTGGCAAAATTTGTGTAATAGAGCTATGGACTAAAGATCTGATAGCTAGAGTTCAGCCCCAACCACCAATACGAAAAGGGAATGTCCGTGCCTATCTTAATGCTCCAGTCATTCTGGTAGTGTCAGCTTAAGGTTTCATAATGTCCGTGCCTATCTTAATGCTCCAGTCATTCTGGTAGTGTCAGCTTAAGGTTTCATAATGTCCGTGCCTATCTTAATGCTCCAGTCATTCTGGTAGTGTCAGCTTAAGGTTTCATAATGTCCGTGCCTATCTTAATGCTCCAATCATTCTGGTAGTGTCAGCTTAAGGTTTCATAATGTCCGTGCCTATCTTAATGCTCCAGTCATTCTGGTAGTGTCAGCTTAAGGTTTCATAATGTCCGTGCCTATCTTAATGCTCCAGTCATTCTGGTAGTGTCAGCTTAAGGTTTCATAATGTCCGTGACTATCTTAATGATCCAGTCATTCTGGTAGTGTCAGCTTAAGGTTTCATAATGTCCGTGCCTACTTAATGCTCCAGTCATTCTGGTAGTGTCAGCTTAAGGTTTCATAATGTCCGTGCCTATCTTAATGCTCCAGTCATTCTGGTAGTGTCAGCTTAAGGTTTCATAATGTCCGTGCTATCTTAATGCTCCAGTCATTCTGGTAGTGTCAGCTTAAGGTTTCATAAGGTCCGTGCCTATCTTAATGCTCCAGTCATTCTGGTAGTGTCAGCTTAAGGTTTCATTAATGTCCGTGCCTATCTTTATGCTCCAATCATTCTGGTAGTATCAGCTTAAGGTTTCATAATGTCCGTGCCTATCTTAATGATCCAGTCATTCTGGTAGTGTCGCTTAAGGTTTCATAATGTCCGTGCCTATCTTAATGCTCCAATCATTCTGGTAGTGTCAGCTTAAGGTTTCATAATGTCCGTGACTATCTTAATGATCCAGTCATTCTGGTAGTGTCAGCTTAAGGTTTCATAAATCCTGTCCCCTCTGCTGAACCAAGGCGTTAGGTTTCACATGGACTGAAGGTAGATTGGATGGAATGCATATGGAATTTCCAAGTAAGGTGAATTCCTCTTGAACAAATTTTTCGAAACTAAAATGGAAAACATAATTATGATGATGCCTTTTGGATAATGCGAAGGAAGTATAAACATTATGGTGACATGGTATTGATCAGGTGAGTGAAATGAAAATATTGAGGTTGTATGGATCATGAGAGTGAACTGAAAATGTTATGATGACATTGCATGGATAAAATCTCAGTAAACTCAAAACAGCATGGTGACATTTCATTGATGAATGACCGAATTGATTGTATTATGGTGCATTGTAGGGGCAATGTGACTAAACTGATAATGTTCTGGTGATATTGTTTTGATGAATTTAATGAACAGAAAACGTTATGGTAACACTATGGATGAATTCAGTGAACGTAAAACATTATGGTGACATTGTATGAACACACTCACTGAAGTGAAAACATGGTGATGTGTGAATACACTCACTGAAGTGAATACATTATGGCAACATTGTATGAAAACATTCACTGAAGTGAAACATTATGGTGATATTGTATGGATACACTCACTGAAGTGAAACATATGGTGATATTGTATGGATACACTCACTGAGTGAATACATTTGGCAACATTGTATGAAAACATTCACTGAAGTGAATACTTATGGCAACATTGTATGAAACATTCATGAAGTGAAAACATTATGGTGATTTGTATGGATACATCACTGAAGTGAAAACATTATGGTGATATTGTATGGATACATTCACTGAAGTGAAAACATTATGGTGATATTGTATGGATACATTCACTGAAGTGAAAACATTATGGTGATATTGTATGGATATACTCACTGAAGTGAAAACATTATGGTGATATTGTATGGATACACTCACTGAAGTGAAAACATTATGGTGACATTCTATGGATACATTCACTGAAGCGAAAACATCATGAAGACTTTGTATGGGCAATACGAGTGCCATGCAGAGCACTTGAATCTTCGCCTCCTCTCTATTTCCTCTTTTCTTCCCTCGAAGTGAACGACAGATTGGGAGGTCTATGAGAAACTATTGCCTTCATCTAGTTGGTAGACAACTGAGGCTTTGTACATTGACAGGAGGGGGCTTCTGTCATGTGAGACTAGTTTGTGCATTTTTTCTGTATATGAATTTCTTTTTTGAAGATAAGATACACGATGCACATGTCATTTACATGTAACCAAGATTATTCCAATGATAGGCTGATACAATACCAGTATAAAATATAGACTAGGTAAAACATAGACTAGGTAGGGCCTCAGGACCTGGTCAGCTCATGGGTTTATGTGCTGGCTTAAGGTTTGTGCCATGATCTCCATACACATGGCACTTGTGATGTTAGTGCATATGAAATTCGTTCCGAGCGCGGAAAAGTCGTCTTGAGAAACTGAAACTGGGCAGGATGTACCCGAGTCCTTGTCGGTACGCCGCCACATTTTCTGTACGAGACATCTTGGGCTGGACAGAACAACAGCACATGTCAGTACCAGCAGGAATTCCTCTCAACCACACCAGTCAGCTCCAACACGTGCCTCCACCCTATGGTCCATTCTCTGATTTCCCCATCCTGTCCACCCAGCACGACATTGGTTGCCGCTCCACTGGTGACCACCACCACCATCATCCTATTTGCCGTTATGATGATGGGGGAGTCCCTATTGCTCAAATGTCCTCGTCCGAGTTCAAGTCATATTCTTTGCAAAGTGAGTTGCATTCTTTTCAAACTGAATCATATTCTTCACAGAGCGAGCCGTGTTACGGGCAGTGTGGGTCGTGTACGTCTGCTTCGAGGTCATGTGATTCAAAAGTTGAGTCCGACTCTCACAACGTGGGACCAACGCTGAACGCCCTTCACTCTCCCTCCTCTAAGAACTATAACCCCCTTTTCTTGGGTGTTTCCCCCAAGAACCGTGAACCTCCTCTCTTGTCACGTGATGCAAGCTGTCCGAGTTCAAGCCTTACCTCCACTCACCCAGCTACAGAGGAAGATAATCGTGTGCCCGATGAAGGTGAGAGTTGTTGGTCATGCTAGATTATCTAGATGCCAGTGATCTAACATACACACACACACACACACACACACACACAACACACACACACACACACACACACACACACACACACCACACACACACACACACACACCTCTCTCTCTCTCTTAGAAAAAGAAAGTGCAAAAGAAATGTTGTCCAAGCTTTGATGCTGTTGTCCATAATATCAGAGAAAAACGCAAAAGAGCTCTACATTTCTCAGGGGTATTTCTCTATTCATAAAATCCTAAAAAAAGACACCATGTGAAATGTTTGCTACAAAGCAGCCGTGCCATTGCTTGGATCGATATACTTATATTAACCAAATGTATGTGGTACATACGTTGGTGTTATGATGATGGAAGAGTAGGTACATGTGTACTGGTCTTTTACCGTCTGATGAGGGTCCTCATGTGAGATACAAGATCAGTCCTGGATGGGCGTGTTCTTCCACAGGTGCTACATGGGAAGGGGTCCTGCAGCATTGGGTTCTTGCAGTAGCCCCTGTTCTGTTGAATAGCAGTTGTTCTGTGTCATTCAAATACGATCATGTCCTGTTGGTGCTGTCAGCAGTTTGTTCTGTTAGAGGCAATGCCCAACCATTTGGTGATTGATGCCACAGCTCATGAGATTAGCTTTGAGTATTCTTGTATTGCTTTAGTGCTCTTCCATCTTTGCTTCAGTTTTCTATGCCAAGCAACTTTGACATGCGATTATGTTCCATATTGTTGTCTTCCACAGTCTTGCCAGATTGATCTTTGGAAATGTGCAGCGCCTTCTCAGCATCAAGAGATCCATTACTGTCACTGAACCTAAATGTGTATACAGTCGAGTCTTGATTTCGTGGTTATTGATGGCAATTGGAGGTGTCAAAGCGCCAGAAGTCTGAGATCACATTGGCTGAAACGTAGCCTCTGTTTCATTAACACTAATTGTAAGGCTGAAGCGTTTGCAGTCTGCAGCAAATAGGTCAGTGGTGTGCGGATGTTTTTGTGTGAGTTTGCAGCCAGAACAGTCTTCCGTGACGAGAAATTCCCACAGGACAGCTTTGAGTTCTTTGGTTTTGGTTTGGAAATTTCCACAGGTTCAACAGTTTTCCATTTGGGTGGAACGAGATATACACACCACTGTCAAAGTCAGAGACTGTGTCAACCAGCATTGCCGTAAAGACGATGGTGAAGAGTGAGGGCACTAGAACGCACCTTGTTTCGCTCCATTCTGCACAGATACCTCCGCATTCTCTTTCAACCTGGCCGTAATGCCGATGTGGAAGCAATCCATGAGACAAGCTTGTGAGGGCATTCACACTTTCTTAGTATCGTTCACAGGCCCTTCTACTGACGGTGCCAGAAGCTTTTATCAGATTTATAAATCGCATGTGGAGCTTTTGGTTTTGCTCTCAACACTTCTCTTGCAGCTGGTGTATGGCAAAAATTACGTCATTTATGCCTCTTCCAGCACAAAAGCCACACTGAGACTCAGGAAATGATGGGCATGTCTATATGGGTGATGACTTTGTCAAGGATGTTTCTGGCAAGGACCTTTGCTGACCTTTGCACAAGAGGGATTTCCTATAAAACTTGTTGCATAACATCTTGACACCCTTCTTTTTGTAGATGTGGATAATCATGATACATCTACTGTCTTGAGGAACCCATTCTTTCTGCCATATAAACTGGTACAAGGACGTCAACTTCTCCAGAAGCATATTGTCCTCGTTCCTGTAGATATCTGCAGGAATACCATTGGCTCTTGATGCCATACAGGCATAGTTTGCCTCAGGGCTTTGGTAATTTTGGCAATGGAGGGTGGGTCTGCCAGAATGTTTTCACTGGCACGTGGTTGAATGCCGCAGTAGCGTTCTCAGATACTACCTGTTCAGCTGTATGTTACAGTGCTCAGCCTCCTAGCGTGATACGATGATAGCTTTCTCTGTCAGCAGAATGGGGTGGTCAGAGGTACGGATCGGTGGTCAGCCAGAGGCCTGTGGGCCGTACACTATGCGAAGGCCAGCACTGAATCACTTCATGTCATCATTTTACCGACAACCTGGAGTCCTGTGTCTAAGGAAATTCAGCCAGGTAGAGTAGCCCAATTCCACATTATTGTTGAGGCTTCCAAGAATGATGAGTTTGTCTTTGTGGCTGACTGTGGCAATGAGATGGTTGAGCCCTTCGTAGGAGGCTTTATGAGCATCATTTGGATTTGTCATTGTTGGAGTGTGACCCACTAGCTCTGCAAAGAATAGAAAACTTGAGTGTGAGTTCTCTTGAGGTGCCCTCATCAGGCAGGGACCTCTGGTCTCCCAGATGTGAATATAAATTTCATCGTGCTTAGTTAATGTACAGTGTAGCACTTCGAAAATGATGCTTGTGGGTATGGATCTGTTCTTATTTTGTATTTCAGTAAGTTGATAGTAGGACTTAGACAAGTCAAGATGTGCGTGTATAATGTTAAGGCTTCATGATTAGTTTGAAGTATAGTGTATTATGTGTGTTAGTCATACCATAAGAGCTACACAATTAATTTGGTGTTCATTTATTATCTTTGTTTTAAAATTGTGTCATATGTATCATTCATACCAGTTGAAGCTTCATGGTTAATTTTGTGTTCATTTATTCTCTTTGTTTAAAGCAAAGATTATCGTGCGTGTAATTCATACCAACTGAAGCTTCAGAATTAATTTGGTGTTCAATTTTCTTTGTTTAGAACAACGTGTTCCATGTACATCTTTCAAATGAATGCGTGGTCTGTTTCTAGAGACTTTGTCTAGTCATGAATATTCATAATACAATAGTGTAATTCCGTTCGTTTCACTTTCTTGCCTTTCTATTTGTGTATAACATAAAATAATTACAGCGGTAGAATACAATAATCCCCATATTCTGAAAGACTAAAAGAAGTATTTCAACAATTTTTATTTTGACGAAACTTCTATCATTGAGTGATGAAGTGTTTTGATATATAAAGTTTGAAGTTTAACATTTTCACACTCATTCTCTGCTCTGGCTATATTGTGTTTTCAAATGGGGAGAAAATGTCTGTCTATTGATATGTGTGGTTGGTTGGTTGGTTGGTTGGTTGGTTGGTGTGTGTGTGTGTGTGTGTGTGTGTGTGTGTGTGTGTGTGTGTGTGTGTGTGTGTGTGTGTGTGTGTGTGTGTGTGTGTGTGTGTGTGTGTGTGTGTGTGTGTGTGTGTGTGTGTGATTGATTGATTCACAAATGAATCTGTTTTCTACAGGACTGAAACAGAAAAATTTGAAAGAAGCAGCGACAGAAGCGAAAGCCCCGTGTGTTGTTCTCGCAAGCTCAGGTGTATGAACTGGAGCGGCGTTTTACACAGCAACGTTACTTATCTGCACCTGAGCGTGAGCACATGGCCAGCATGCTGAAACTGACCACTACACAGGTAACATAACAGCTTCTTCATCATCGTCATCTTCTTCGCTTCTTTCTCCTTTTTTTTCTTTCTTCTTTTATGTATCTTTTATTTGTATTGTTCTCTACTAACAATTTCAACACATCCCTCAAACAGTGTTTGATTCCTAGATGCTTTAAATCATCCACTATACTCCCAGTCCCCGTGAACCTCAAGATCACTACTCTCAATGACCACAGACCCGTGGCACTCACTTCAATGGTAATGAAGGTGTTAGGGCGACTAGTCTTCAAGTACAGCAAGTCTGTCACAAAAGCCAGACCCCCTTCAGTTTGCCTATCGAGAGAACAGGTCTGTAGGTGATGCGGTGCCCATGACTGCTTCATCCTTCACCTGGAAACCTAAAATCTTAATATGCCCGTCTTCTTTTCCCTGATTTCAGAAGTGCTTTTAACACACTAGTCACCCAGAAATTGTTCGACAAATTTAAACGCGTCCCAATCCCATTGTCACTTCAAAAACCAAATAGGTGATCATGGATTTTCGGAGTAAGAAGGATCAGTAATTGAGGCAGTCAACATTTTCAAGTTCCTGGGGTTGTTTATCTCCTCCTCTGAGTGCTGGGATGTTTTTCCCGCGGCAGCTGAAAAAACAATTGGCGTGCGGCGGGGAGTTTTAATGACATTTTACCATTCTATCACTGAGAGCGTACTGATGTTCTCACTGTCCACCTGGTATATCAGGACCACCCGTGACCAAAGAAGACCGTAGTAACCGTGTGGTGAAGCAGGTAGAGCGGATCACTGGGGCTGTGTCGCCTTCGCTGCATGAGATCTTTCAATAAAAGAGCGGTGGTACGGACGAAGCGGATCACTGATGATCGCGTCTACTTAGCCAACAGCGTGTCCCAGATCCCGCCCTCCAGGAGGAGGCTCAAAGCCCTGAAGACACGAACAGTCCGCTTCAAGAACAATTTGTGTATCCAGTCTCCATTGGCCTGATGAACTCAATTGGGTTTTTATAACATACAATAATCTAATCTGGCATTGTAGTAGCGACTCCACCAGACCAGCAC
>JAPXFY010000035.1:1049611-1084611 GCA_030674185.1 Monoplex corrugatus
GTAGCTCGTATTTTGTACCTTGTGCCATGTACCCTGCAGTTGTATTTTGTACCTTGTGCCATGTACCTTGCAGCTCGTATTTTGACTTGTACATGTACCTTGCAGCTCGTATTTTGTACCTTGTGCCATGTACCTTGCAGCTCGTATTTTGTACCTTTTGCCATGTACCTTGCAGCTCGTATTTGTACCTTTTCCATGTACCTTGCAGCTTTGTATTTTATACCTTGCAGCTCATTTGTACCTTGCAGCTCCTATTTTGTACCTTGTGCCATGTACCTTGTAGCTCTATTTGTACTTGTGCTTGTCTTTGTCATTGTGCATATACCCTGCAGCTTGTATTTTGTACCTTGTGCCATGTACCTGTAGCATGTACTTGTACATGTACCATGTGCCATGTACCTTGCAGCTTCGTATTTTGTACCTTGTGCCATGTACCTTGTAGATCGTATTTTGTACCTTGTGCCATGTACCTTGCAGCTCGTATTTTGTACCTTGTGCCATGTACCTTGCAGCTCGTATTTGTACCTTGTGCCATGTACCTTGCAGCCTATTTGTACCTTGTGCCATGTACCTTGAAGCTTGTATTTTGTACTTGTGCCATGTACCTTGCAGCTCGTATTTTGTACCTTGTGCCATGTACCTTGCAGCTTGTATTTTGTACCTTGTGCCATGTACCTTGCAGCTCGTATTTTGTACCTTGTGCCATGTACCTTGCAGCTCGTATTTTGTACCTTGTGCCATGTACCTTGTAGCTCGTATTTTGTACCTTGTGCCATTGTACCTTGCAGCTCGTATTTTGTACCTTGTGCCATGTACCTTGTAGCTCGTATTTTGTACCTTGTGCCATGTACCTTTGAAGCTTGTATTTTGTACCTTGTGCCATGTACCTTGTAGCTCGTATTTTGTACCTTGTGCCATGTACCTTGAGCATCCTATTTTGTACCTTGTGCCATGTACCTTGCTAGCCCTATTTTGTACCTTGTGCCATGTACCTTGTAGCTCGTATTTTGTACCTTGTGCATGTACCTTGAGCTCGTATTTTGTACCTTGTGCCATGTACCTTGCAGCTCTATTTTGTACCTTGTGCCATGTACCTTGCAGCTCGTATTTTGTACCTTGTACCATGTACCTTGCAGCTCGTATTTTGTACCTTGTGCCATGTACCTTGCAGCTCCTATTTTGTACCTTGTGCCATGTACCTTGTAGCTCCTATTTTGTACCTTGTACCATGTACCTTGCAGTTCGTATGTTGTACCTTGTAGCTAATGTCTTGTACCTTACACCTTGTAATGTCAAGACTCTCATCATGCAATAGGTTCTCACAAAAGCAAACAAGCAGAAAAGTTTCTTCCTTTTTAACAAAAATAAAAAAACTGTACAAAATTGTTCCTCACCTCAATCAATCATTTACTTGAAGAGGTTTTCATCATAATAAGCTTATCACTATCTCAAAAATGAAAAATATACACATAAAAGATGTATTCACATCTTAAATGCACCTTGTCACAATGCACAAACACCAAACAGAATTGACATCGAATGATATACTCCTAATCATAATTTAAGGGCCACTTCTTCCTTCCTCTCTAATTTTAAGTTGAAATAATTGACAATGTTTAGAATTGATTCTATGTTTTATTTCATCATTTCCACACCTGTTTTGGAAAAAGAAATTAGCACAATGACCCATTAGTGAATAGCACATGCATTTAAAGGAACATCCCCCCCTTTTCAAAAAACAGAAAGTGTCAGATTTGGCCAATCTGTTTTCAATATCGCGTGTGTCCGCCCCGAGCCTGGATGCATGCTTCACAGCGCCGATGCATCGACCCCACAAGGGTACGGAGTGTGTCCTGAGGGATGGCCGCCCACTCGATCTGCAGGATGTCGACCAGCCTGGCCAGGGTGCCCGGTGGGGGGTGGTTGTCCCTGATGCGCCTCCCGAGCACATCCCAGAGGTGTTCAATTGGGTTCAGGTCAGGTGAGCACGCTGGCCAGGCCATACGGACGACTTCATGCTGCTCCAGGAAATCGGTCACAAGGCGTGCTCGATGCGCAGGTGCATTGTCGTCCTGGAAGATGGCGCCTTGACCAAGGTCCACAAGCGCAGGCAGTGCCACGGCCGCCAGAACCTCGTCCCGGTACCGGACCCCGTTCAGGATGCCGTCAATGGGGAGCAGGGGGGTCCGGGTACCACGGCTCATGCCACCCCACACCATCACCGACCCGCCGCCGTACCGGTTATGCTCTTGGACAGTGGCGTCAGCGAACCTCTCCCCTTGACGTCGCCACACCCGAGCCCGGCCATCGTTAAAGGTCAGGGTGAACCTGGACTCATCCGAAAACAAGACCCGGGCCCACTGTTGCCCTGTCCAGGTCACGTGCTCCCTGGCCCAGGTCATGCGGCGCACTCTGTTGACCGGTGACAGCACGGGTCGGACGGCCGGTCTCCGTGACCTCAAGTTTGCCTCATGTAGCCGTCTTCTCACCGTGCTGCAGCTGATGTTAGCACCTGTTGCGTCCCTCAGCTGACCCCTCAAGGTCACCGCAGTGGATGCCCTTTCCCTCAGGACGGAGAGGGCAAGGTAGCGGTCTTGCTGTCTTGTTGTTACTCTGGGTCGACCCGTGTGACGCCTTTCCTGGACTGCTCCAGTCTCATTGAAGCGCTCCAGCAGTCTCTGGATTGTGGAATGCGACACTTCAAGTCGTCTAGCAACTTCCCGCTGCGCTAGGCCTTCATCAAGCAGAGCGAGGGCTCTCCCCCGCTGCTCATCCGTCATCCGTCGTCTTGCAAGCATGGTTAAAACGAACCAAGAACGGGTCCTTTTTATCCTCGTCTGCGGGCAACTTTGGCTGGAGTAGTGTTCAAAAAGGGCTTGCCTTGCACGTGCAAAGCGAATTTTGTCGCTACCTTGCCTGCGTCGTCAGAGAGACCCTGCTGAAGATTCGACAATTTCGTGTGGAAATTGTCTTCCTTGGGCCGCCCATTGCAAATCGGCAAATCCCCAAACACGTGCCAAAAGGAAACTGCAATGTTGTCTGAGCTCTTATCCATTCAGTTACGGCAACGAATTGGAGAAAAGAGTAAGAGAAAATAGGTTATTTCTCCTTTCAAAAATTGACTCAAAAACGTTCCTGGCCCTTCAATAATGACGTGTAGTATATAATCATTCCTACATAACAACACCCTTTTCTTCAACATCCTGCTTCAATTAAATCAAATCTCTTCTGGTCACAATTTCAACGTCACAAATATGTTGACCTCTAAATCTTTTTTACACAAAACCTGGCAGTCAGTATATTGAATTACAGTGAACATGTTTTCCTCCCTCCTTTGTTTTAAGTGCTCCTTTTACTTTCTTCTTTTCGTTTTTTGTATACTTGTATTATATGTGTAGAGTAACAAAGACTTGCTGTAGATAGATCCAGTAGGACCTGAAAATACTATCCTCGAGTACTAAAGTGTTCTGAAGCTTAAAAGTTTGCAATTTCTTCGTAGCGAGTGTACTATGAGACAGACAGACAGACAAAGGACAGGAGGGAGGACGGGAGAGACAGACAGACAGACAGACAAAGGACAGGAGGGAGGACGGGAGAGACAGACAGACAGATAGACAAAGGACAGGAGGGAGGACGGGAGAGACAGACAGACAGACAGACAAAGGACAGGAGGGAGGACGGGAGAGACAGACAGACAGACAGACAAAGGACAGGAGGGAGGGAGGAAGGGAAAGACAGACAGACATAGAGACAGACAGAGACAGAAATAGAGAGGCAAAGAAAGAGGGACAGAGACAGAGTGACAAGGGAGAGGTCTGTCGGTTCTATACATTTGGACTGAGTTTCCTCTGTCTCTCTGAAAGTCACAAACTCTTTCTTCCCACGAGTCTAACTTGTAAGACATACTGTTTTGTCCAACAGTGACTTTCCTCTTCTTGCACACACCCCTTCAACCTCCGTGTGTTTAGGTGCTTGTAACCTTATGTCAGTGAATGTTTAGGTGCTTGTAACCTTATGTCAGTGAATGTTTAGGTGCTTGTAACCTTATGTCAGTGAATGTTTAGGTGCTTGTAACCTTATGTCAGTGAATGTTTAGGTGCTTGTAACCTTATGTCAGTGAATGTTTAGGTGCTTGTAACCTTATGTCAGTGAATGTTTAGGTGCTTGTAACCTTATGTCAGTGAATGTTTAGGTGCTCGTAACCTTATGTCAGTAAATGCTTGCGTGAATAATGAGTGTGTGTACTTTCATTTGATTTTACACCAAGATTTAGCAGTGGCTTCTATTATTATTATTGTTATTATTATTATTATTATTATTATTATTATTATTATTATTATTATTATTATTGTTATTATTATTATTATTATTATCATCATCATCATTGTTGTTGTTGTTGTTAGTATTATTATTATCGTTGTTGTTATTATTGTTGTTATCATTATTGTTGTTACTATTATTATTATTATCATTGTTATTATTGTTGTTGTCGCTGTTGTTGTTGTTGTTGTTATTGTTGTTATTATTATTACTGTTACTACTAGTGTTATTATAAGTAATAATAATAATAATATAATAATTACAATATTTATATAGCGCAAACTCTTGATAAAATCAAATCTAAGCGCTGAAGCAGACACACACGCACGCACGCACGCACGCACGCACGCACGCACGCACGCACACACACGCACACACACACACGCACACACACACACACACACACACACACACACACACACACACACGCATGGCTATAAATGGGGAGAAAGAATAAAAGCAATAAAAGCAATAAAAGCAAGAATAAAACCAATGGAAAATTATAGAGAGCATGGCATATACAATTATATATTATAACCATGTGATTCCCCTCCGAGCGGAGACAGGCTGCAGAGGGGGGAGGGGGGTTGAGTGAGGTTAGGATTTTATGCAGAGGAGAAAAGGTGGGTTTTGAGAGCGGACTTGAAGGAGACAAAAGTAGGTTGCTGACGGACTGAGAGAGGAAGTTTGTTCCAGGAGAGTGGACCAGAAACAGAGAAGGCTCGTGGACCATAGGTATTGATCTTAGTGCGTGGAAAGCGAAAAGTCAGAGGATCGGAGGCAGAGCGGAGGGTACGTGAGGGAACATAGATCTCAAGTAGGCTTGACAGGTAATCGGGGGCTGCGTTATTGAGGCTTTTGTAGCACATGGTGTCTAGTTTGTACTGTATGCGCTTTGATACAGGGAGCCAGTGAAGTTGTGCCAGGAGAGGAGATATGTGGTCAGCTTTTTTCTTTTTGAGTACAAGGCGTACAGCATTGTTTTGAATGCGCTGTAGGATGTGAATGGTGGAGGCAGGAAGACCAGACAGGAGTGAATTGCAATAGTCAATGCGAGACATTATGAAGGAGAGAACGAGTTTTGCAGTTGTTTCGACAGAGAGATACTTCCTGATCAGGCTTATACGATGGAGATGATAGTAGCAAGATCTGGCAGATCTAGTAGTATCAGTATTATATCATCATCATCATCATCATCATCACCATCATCATTATCACTATCATTATCATTATTGTCTGTCATGTGCACGGGTGATGCGTGCACACGTGTGCAAGGGGTGATGTATGCATGAGTTTTTTATGTCGCGTGCGAAAGGGAATTTTGTGTTCACGTGGATGTAGTTTTGAAAACAGTTCATCCAAGTTGGGAATTTGGGATGGACTGGGTTTGTTAGTCAGTCTCCAAAACACTGCCTTGAGAAACAGTCTGGAGCTCCATAAATTAAAAGAAAAAAAAGGAGAAGAAGAAGAAGGAGAAGAAGAAGGAGAAGAAGGAGAAGAAGGAGAAGAAGAAGAAGAAGGAGAAGAAGAAGGAGAAGAAGGAGAAGAAGAAGAAGGAAAAGAAGGAGAAGAAGGAGAAGAAGGAGAAGAAGAAGAAGAAGAAGGAGAAGAAGGAGAAGAAGGAGAAGAAGGAGAAGAAGAAGAAGAAGGAGAAGAAGGAGAAGAAGAAGAAGAAAGAGGAGGAGAAGAATAAGAATAAGAAGAAAGTAAAAAAGAAGTCATCATCATCATCATCAGGTGCCCTGCCGCATGGCGTTGGCGACCATGGACTTCCAACCATCTCTATCTCTCGTTGCCCCCAGCATCTCCCCCACCCTCTTCATCCCCGGCCACTCTGCAAGTCCGTCCAGCATTCTCTCCCTGGGTCTACCTGGTGTTCTCTTTCCCTCCAGCTTTCCCATTGTGACCGGGTCCTCCAAATCCCCATTCCTCATAAAATGGCCTATAAATGTTGCTTGTCTTTTCCTGATCTTCCTTATGAGTGATCTACTTGTGTCTGCCTCCATCAAGACTGTCTCGTTTGTTTTCTTTGCTGTCCATGGAACTCTCAACATTCTTCTGAGAAACTACATCTCCGCTGCCTCGATCCTGCTCTGGCTTTGCTTGCTGCATGTCCACGCCTCACATCCGTACAACAGTATTGGTTCTATATAACATTCAAGGACTCTCTTTCTGATGTTAATTGACAGGCATTTGTTGGTAAGAATGCTTGTCATCTTCTTGAATGCTGTTTTGGCTTGGCCGATTCTGCCAGCTATTTCCGATGTGCATCTGCCGTCTGATGAAATGACCGTTCCCAGGTATGTGTCAAGGTTGTGCCATTTGCTGTTATTTTGCAGGAGGGGATTTCATGTTTTTTACTGATCACCATGACTTCAGTCTTCCTGCTCTTTAGTTCCAGCCCCTTACCTTTGCTTTCTGTTTCTAGTATATTCACAAGGTTTTGTAGGTCCCTTTCATTTTCTGCAATTAGCACGGTGTCATCTGCGTATCAAATGTTGTTTATCATTTTCCCTCCAACCTTTAATCCAGGGTCTTCCTCTAGGTTTTTCATGATGTTTTCGCTATAAAGTGAAAACGGATCTGGTGACAAAACACAACCCTGTCTGACTCCTCTTTTGATGTTTTGGAAAGAGCTCACATCGTTTTCTATTCTCATTGCAGCTGTTTGTTCCCAATACATATTCCTGATTATTCGTAGATCTTTTCCATCGACATTGATTCTCTCCAGTTGGTTGATCAGTTCATCATGTCTTACCCGATCGAAAACTTTGGTATAGTCAACAAAGCATAAATACAAATCCTTATTCATCTCAACTGACCTCTCTATGATAGTTCTTAGGATGTATATGGCATGAATAGTTCCTTTCTCTTCCACAAATCCACACTGTTCTTCTGTTATTTCTCTTTTGATTCTATTCCTTGTCCTCATCATGATTATTCTAAACAGGATTTTTGTTACATGATTCATCAAACTGATTGTGCGATGGAGTTTGTATTCTATAGTCCCTGTCTTCTTTGAATTGAAATGAAAATTGATTCTGACATATCTTTGGGGATTTTTCCAGTGTCATAAATTTCATTTAGGAAGACTGTTATTTTTTCTATGCCAAATTACTCCAGGGCTTCAATCATCTCTGTAGTAATGTTGTCTGGTCCTGGGGCTTTTCCTGGTTTCATCTTTTTCAGTGCTGCTCTAACTTCATCTTTCATTATGGGTGGTCCTTCAAAGTTCTTTTCTATAATGTGGTCTTCGTTTCTGTCATCCTCAAAAAGGTCTTTAATGTACTCTGTCCAGTATTTTGACTTTTTCCATGATAAGCGTGCCATCTTTCGATTTTAAGCAAACCGTTGATGTGCATGTATTTTTCCTGTGGACAATTTCTTCAATTCGCCTGTACATACCCTGAGGATCCGTTTTGTGTCGAACTAAAATGCTACCATTGGAACATCGTTGAGGTTCACTGGAAAGGCTTCGGAGAATCAGCAATAGACAAAGGCAAGAAGATGAATTGCAGTAAAGAAACAGTAACAGACAAAGACAAGAGGATCAGATACAGCAAAAAAACAGTAACAGACAAAGACAAGAGGATCAGATACAGTAAAGAAACAGTATAGTAACAGACAGAGGCAAGAGGATCAGATGCAGTAAAGAAACAGTAACAGACAAAGACAAGATAATCAGATGCAGTAAAGAAACAGTAACAGACAAAGACAAGATCATCAGATGCAGTAAAGAAACAGTAACAGACAAAGACAAGATCATCAGATGCAGTAAAGAAACAGTAACAGACAAAGACAAAATCATCAGATGCAGTAAAGAAACAGTAACAGACAAAAACAAGAGGATCAGATACAGTAAAGAAACAGTAACAGACAAAGACAAGAGGATCAGATACAGTAAAGAAACAGTAACGGACAAAGACAAGAGGATCAGATGCAGTAAAGAAACAGTATAGTAACAGACAAAGACAAGGGGATCAGATACAGTAAACAAACAGTAACAGACAAAGACAAGAGGATCAGATACAGTAAAGAAACAGCAACAGACAAAGACAAGAGGATCAGATTCAGTAAAGAAACAGTAAAAGACAAAGACAAGAGGATCAGATACAGTAAAGAAACAGTAACAGACAAAGACAAGATGATCAGTTACAGTAAAGAAACAGTAACAGACAAAGACAAGAGGATCAGATACAGTAAAGAAACAGTAACAGACAAAGACAAGATGATCAGTTACAGTAAAGAAACAGTAACAGACAAAGACAAGAGGATCAGATACAGTAAAGAAACAGTAAAAGACAAAGACAAGAGGATCAGATGCAGTAAAGAAACAGCAACAGACAAAGACAAGAGGATCAGACACAGTAAAGAAACAGTAACAGACAAAGACAAGAGGATCAGATACAGTAAAGAAACATAACAGACAAAGACAAGAGGATCAGATGCAGTAAAGAAACAGCAACAGACAAAGACAAGAGGATCAGATACAGTAAAGAAACAGTAACAGACAAAGACAAGAGGATCAGATACAGTAAAGAAACAGTAACAGACAAAGACAAGAGGATCAGATGCAGTAAAGAAACAGCAACAGACAAAGGCAAGAGGATCAGAGACAGTAAAGAAACAGTTACAGACAAAGACAAGATGATCAGATACAGTAAAGAAAACAGTATAGTAACAGACAAAGACAAGAGGATCAGATACAGTAATGAAACAGTAACAGACAAAGCCAAGAGGATCAGATACAGTAAAGAAACAGTATAGTAACAGACAAAGACAAGATGATCAGATACAGTAAAGAAACAGTAACAGACAAAGACAAGATGATCAGATGCATTAAAGAAACAGTAACAGACAAAGACAAGATGATCAGATATAGTAAAGAAACAGTAACAGACAAAGACAAGAGGATCAGATACAGTAAAGAAACAGTAACAGACAAAGACAAGAGGATCAGATACTGTAAAGAAAAAGTAACAGACAAAGACAAGAGGATCAGATACAGTAAAGAAACAGTAACAGACAAAGACAAGAGGATCAGATACAGTAAAGAAACAGCAACAGACAGAGGCAAGAGGATCAGATACAGTAAAGAAACAGTAACAGACAGAGGCAAGAGGATCAGATACAGTAAAGAAACAGCAACAGACAGAGGCAAGAGGATCAGATACAGTAAAGAAACAGTATAGTAACAGACAAAGACAAGAGGATCAGATACAGTAAAGAAACAGTATAGTAACAGACAAAGACAAGAGGATCAGATACAGTAAATAAACAGTAACAGACAACGACAAGAGGATCAGATGCAGTAAAGAAACAGTAACAGACAAAGACAAGATCATCAGATACAGTAAAGAAACAGTAACAGACAAAGACAAGATCATCAGATGCAGTAAAGAAACAGTAACAGACAAAGACAAGATCATCAGATACAGTAAAGAAACAGTAACAGACAAAGACAAGAGGATCAGATACAGTAAAGAAACAGTAACAGACAAAGACAAAATGATCAGATGCAGTAAAGAAACAGTAACAGACAAAGACAAGATCATCAGATACAGTAAAGAAACAGTAACAGACAAAGACAAGAGGATCAGATGCAGTAAAGAAACAGTAACAGACAAAGACAAGAGGATCAGATGCAGTAAAGAAACAGCAACAGACAAAGACAAAAGGATCAGATGCAGTAAAGAAACAGTAACAGACAAAGACAAGAGGATCAGATACAGAAAAGAAACAGTAACAGAGAAAGACAAGAGGATCAGATACAGTAAAGAAACAGCAACAGACAAAGACAAGATCATCAGATGCAGTAAAGAAACAGTAACAGACAAAGACAAGAGGATCAGATGCAGTAAAGAAACAGTAACAGACAAAGACAAGAGGATCAGATACAGTAAAGAAACAGTAACGGACAAAGACAAGAGGATCAGATACAGTAAAGAAACAGTAACAGACAAAGACAAAATGATCAGATACAGTAAAGAAACAGTATAGTAACAGACAGAGGCAAGAGGATCAGTTGCAGTAAAGAAACAGCCACCGACGAAGACCACAAGATGTAATACTGTAAAGAAACGGCCACACATGATATCCACAAGTTCTGGTACTGCAGAGAAACACATTATGCACGCATGTGATATAGCGTTCAATAGAAGAAAAGAAGGGATTGTAGCCATTTTTAACTGCACTCCCATCTCAGGTGGAATGATGTCGATGCGAATTTTTGCCAAACCTCACAACATGCTTTTACGACAGATCGTGAAAAATGAAGAAGCTGAGAACTTCAATCAACAACAGAACAGAATTATAACAGGGACTCCAGAGAAAAACATTTTCGAAGTGCTTGGAGATGGGAACTTCAAGACTGGTCTAAATGCCCATAAGAAGTGGTTAGGAATAATTGGCAAGTTGAGCTCATGGGAAACAAATGACTGAGGCCTTCGACTCCTTGAATTTGCCAGGATTCATTATCTCACCATTGCTAATACCCTCCTTCCACACAAGAAATTCAGGACAACGACTTGGCATTCACCAAAAGGTTTGACTGACAACCAGATAAAGCACATCATAACGTCACAACGCTTCAAGTCAAGGATTTCAATACTGCAGAAATCTTACAGATCCAACTTGGTGGGAAGTTAGCAGCTGTGAACATTGCCAACACTGAAGTAGAAACCCTGGAAAGAGAAATAAAACCGTCAACAACGATGCAGATAGCCTGGTTGGGAAGATTGCTTACAGATATACTACTTACAACAGCTATTGAGGTGGGGGAAGCGTGAAAAATGCAATCCTGAATAACAAAATAACATGCTTGATGCGTGTCCCCTGAAATCAGAGAAAGACTAATTCTGAGGCAGCAAAATGTAAAAAACTGATGAACAGCAAAATCATGAAGAGGATGACTGAAACCAGTCAGTTGCCATGGTGTAGTGGTTAGCAGAACTGACTACCGACTAAAAGGTTGTGGGTTCGAATCCCTATCAGTCCCTTTAAAAATCATTGTGAGATTTTTCGGCTCCAACCAGCTCTTATCCAGAGTGGCGCGCCGTGGGCTCATACGCAAGACTGTGATCGCACAGTCAAGTCTCATCCACTTCAATGATGCATAATGAAGTTGTTTCTCAAATTTTCTGACAAACGCCACAGGTGTCTTTATCTCTCAGGCCTGGTTGACGCCAGGATATATTAGGATAGTAAGCATACACCACAGCTCTGTCACACTGAGTACACTCACCAAGACGCAGCAATACAAAACCAGTGTTGTGTGTGTGTGTGTGTGTGTGTGCGTGCGTATGCGTATGCGTATGCGTATGCGTATGCGTATGCGTATGGTGTGTGTGTGTGTGTGTGTGTGTGTGTGTGTGTGTGTGTGTGTGTGTGTGTGTGTGTGTGTAGTGTGTGTGTGTGTGTAGTGTGTAGTGTGTAGTGTGTAGTGTGTGCTTGACAGAGAGAATGACAACTTGGGCCAAGGGTCATTTGCCAAACAAGCTTGAGTGAACCTAGTTCGGCATCTTGTGTGTGTGTGTGTGTGTGTGTGTGTGTGTGTGTGTGTGTGTGTGTGTGTGTGTGTGTGTGTGTGTGTTGTGTGTGTGTGTGTGTGTGTGTGTGTGTGTGTGTGTGTGTGTGTGTGGTGTGTGCGTGTGTGTGTACGAGAGAGAGAGGATGACGGCATGGTCAGTGGTCACACGCCCTGTACTCCTACTATTTCCCCCCTCCCAGTTGTCGTGTGCTTTGTGCTCTGGCGGTATGGTTGTTGGTGGGTGATTGCTTTTTCCTGGATCATGAGAGTGCGCGCAATGGTTTGATTCTTGATTCACGATTTCGTGCCTTATAATGTCATTATGGTTGTTGTTGTTGTTATTGTTGTTGTTATTGTTGTCATTGTCGTTGTCGTTGTTGTTATTGTTGTCGTTGTTGTTGTTGAAGAAGCTAATGGAAATGTTTTACCAAACATACGATTGGCTTGAACCAATGGACTGAGTACTGCAAGGACATCTTCAACCACAAGCTCCAACCACAACCCCAGCATCCTCAACAAAGTCCAGAAAAGTTCAGAGAGGCTGAAGAACTCATAGTACTGCAAAATGAGATAGAAGAGGCAATGCAACGTCTAAAGGTAGGAAGTCATCTGGTGTGGACAACTTTTCTTCAGAGTTGTTTCGACAAAATGTTTTCGACATTTATTAGAAACATATTGGAGTCTAAAGAATGGCTCAGAGGCTGCACTAAATCACTTGTAATACCACTCCCAAAGGAAAGAAACTCCAGTCAAAAGACCTTATTACAGAACCACCAGTGTGGTTAGCCACGCCAGTAAGGTCATGCTCAGAGATATTCTCAATCACTTTAAGCCATCACTGAAAATTTTTCCTTCTATAAACAGGTCGTTTTCAGACCTGGCAGGAGCACAGTTGAGCAGTAGTCACCAGCCACATCATCATAGGGAAATATTTTCAACACTAAAATTGATCTTTACTACAACTTTATCGACTTCAAAAGAGCATTTGACAGAGATTGGCGTGACAGTCTTTGGCAAGTTGTTAGAGGATTCAGTGTAAAAGAATTCAAGTCATCGATGCGATGTATAAGAATCAAGCGACACTGTGCTTCGCGTCAATCAATGCATTAATGTTCTTTCAAACCACTGTAGGAGTACGTCAAGGATGTCTACAATCACCAGTTTTATTCAACATTTCTGAAAAATACCATGGAAAAGAAACCCTTTACGATCATCATACCTCCATCTTCATTTGTTAAAACATAATCACGGCAGTAAAGAAATGAAACAATTCTGTTTCATATGAGAGAAATCATCATCATCATCATCATCATGATGTGCCCTCCATATGCATCTATCCCTTGTCTTCACAAGCACATCTTCCACCCTCTCTGTCCTCAGCCACCCAGCAAGTCTGTCCAATATTTTCTTCCTGGGTCTACCTGATGCTCTCTTCCCTTCCAACTTTCCTGTTGTGACCAGGTGCTCTAATTACCCTTTCCCCATAAAAAAAAAGATGGTCTATAAATGTTGCCTGTCTTTTCTTAATCTTCATTATCGATGATCTTCCTGTGTCTGCATCTATCAAGACTGTCTCGTTTGTTTTCTTTGCTGTCCATGGAACTCTCAACATTCTTCTTAGAAACATTTTGACTGACGCAATCTTGTTCTGGTTTTGCTTGTTGACTGCCCACGCCTCACAACCATATAACACTGTCGGTTCTATATAACATTCAAGAACTCTCTTCCTGATGTTAATTGATAGGCATTTGTTGGTAAGAATGCTTTTCATCTTCTTGAATGCTGTTTTGGCTTGACCGATTCTGCTGGATATTTCTGATGTGCATTTGTCGTCTGGTGACATGACCGTTCCCAGATATTTACTTCTCAACCTGTCTCAAAGTTGTGCTTGCTATTTAGCTTTAGTTTTGCTTTCTATATCTGGTATGTTCACAAAGTTTTGTAGGTAACGAATGTCGTTTATCATTTTTCTTCCAATTTTTATCATAGGGTATTCTTCTAGGTTTCTCATGATGGTTTCTCTGTAAAGTGAAAAACAGATCTGGTTACAAAACACAACCCTGCCAGACCGTTCTTTTGATATTTTGGAAAGAGCTTATGTCGTTTTCTATTCTCATTGCAGCTTTTTGTTCCCAATACATACTTCTGACTATTCGTAGATTTTTTTCCATTAATATTGAGTCTTTCTAGTTGGTTGATCAATTCTGCGTGTTTCACCTGATCAGAAAGCCTTGGTATAATTAACAAAGCATAAATATAAATCCTTATTCATCTTGACTGACCTCCTCATGATAGTTCTTAGGATGTATACGGCATTAATAGTTCCTTTCCCTTCAACAAATCCACACTGTTCTTCTGCTATCTCTCTTTTGATTCTGTTCCTTGTTCTAATCGTGATTATTCTGAATAGGATTTTTGCTACATGACTGATCAAGCTTATTGTACGATGGAGTTTGCGTCTAAAGCCCCTGTTTTCTTTGGAAGTGCGATGAAAATTGAACTTGACATATATTGGGGGGGGGGGGGGGGGGGTTCCGGTGTCATAAATTTCATTTAGGAGTATTGTTATTTTTTCAATACGGAATTCCTCCAGGGCTTCAATCATCTCTGTAGTAATGTCATGCTTCTACATGTTCACGCAATCAAAACATGCATAAAGCACTCGTCCGTCACGCAACCGCACGCTCTCCTTTCAACCAAGGCACAAGGCAGATCAGAATTCAATTTTGACTATTTCCCCCTCCTCCTAATTAGGAAGAGACAACATTTGTTAATACTAATTTTCACATATCACACACAGCATTCATGGTCACACACCTTCAAATCAATGTTCACCAAGAACTATACCACAGAATATTTCAAATGTCAATAACATTAAATTACAGTTTTCAATTCTTCCGAAAACTCTCACACTGCTTCAAATTTCCTCATAGGGTTGTCCTCCTAACACTCCTTTTAGAGACTTTTTCCTCCACCGAATGTTATAGTTTTTTTCATAGTTTTTAACTTCCCGGTGGTCACTGTCGTCACGTTTATAAGTAACATCACGTCGTTACCGTTTGCGTCAATCACTGCTGTTATTGCCCTCTATCATTCAGGGCATCAGGGATCTGGACCTTGTCTGGTCTACGCATGAGGAACGGCCTGTATGCTTGTGGCAAGACAACAGGACCATTATTAATCAAAGGAATAAATAATGAATATTTTGGTACACCAGTATATTCTCCTTGAATATCACTTGATACACAAGCACACACCTCCTCACTAACTTCTTTCTTTTACTCACAGTTACAGTGATTACTTTTCACTTTTAAATCATTTTTAACATTTACGTGCTTCCTCTTTTCTTTCTTTTGCCTTTTATTATTTTACTATTTTCTTCTTTCAGTTAACCCAAAAGGCTTTAAAACTTGAGCAGTTTAAATTCTGTTTGCTTTTGAAAGTTTACAATTTTTTCTTTTCAAATGATTTTTTTGTAATTACCTTTAAACAAATAAAGCCTAGCCTATGGGTTGACCAGCACCAAACCTAGACTTGCCGCGGCCATAGGCGAAGTGATTCGCAAACCCATTTAATTCAAGTCATTAACTTGGGTGAGCTGTTTTCAGAACTCTATAGCTAATCGCAACTGTCTTTACTGGCAATACAGGCCATTGAATTCAGTGAGTGGTTATGATCAATCACCTGTTACCTTACAATCTAAATACAACGACCACACTCCAACTTTAGTGGGTTGGCTCTATTGGCCATCTTTAAAAAAGACTAACTCTACATCGCAACACACATGTGCACACAAAAATTCCTTGTGCACATGAGACAAAAAACATGTGCACACATTACCCTGTGCACATGACACAAAAAAAACGTGTGCACAAATAGCCCTGTGCACATAACAAGTAATATTGTATGGTGATGGGGCTTTTCATGGTTTCATCTTTTTCAATGCTGCTCTAACTTCATCTTTCATTATGGGTGGTCCTTCAACGTTCTTTCTTATAATGTGTTCGTTTGTCATCGTCAAAATGTCTTTAATGTACTCTCCCCATCTTTCTAATATTTTGTCTTTTTCCATGATAAGTGTACCATCTTTCGATTTTAAGCAACCAGTTGATGTGCACGTCTTTTTCCTGTGTGCAATTTCTTCAGTTCTTCTGTTTATAGCTTGAGAATTTGTTTCGTGTCGGTCTTCTATTAATTGCACTTTGTTTTCAGCCAAGTTTTCTTACCTTCATTTCACCTATTCCTGATTTCTTTGTTTATCTTTCTGTATCTTTCTTCTTTTCCCTCTGCCTTCTTCCGTTCTTCCACCAAGCCTATATTTTCTTTTGTCATCCAGTTCTTTTTCGCTTTTCTGTCTACTCCAGGGATTTCTTTACAAGCTTCATTTATCGAGTTTCTCAACTTTGTTCATTGTTCCTCGATGTCACCAACATCTTCCAGAGCACTAATTTGTTTTGAATATGTATGTTAAATCTTTTACGGGTCGCTTCATCTGTCTTTAAGAGTCCAAGATTTAGTTTGATGTTACTTTTGGTCTGTTTTCTTTTCCTTAATTTCAGCCTAAATCTTCCCATTACAGGATTGTGGTCACTGTTGCAGTCTATGCCTGGTAGTGTTTTTGCTGTCAGCAAGGAATTTCTAAATCGTTTATTGATCAAGATGTAGTCAATTTGATTTTTGGTATTATCTCCTGGACTCATCCATGTCTATTTTCTTCTGTTAGGCTGCACAAACTAGGTGTTTTCTACAATGAACTCATTCATCTGTGCCCATTCCACAAGTTTCTGTCCCCTTTCATTTTTTGTACACAAAATGAAAGGGGAGAGATGTAAGAGAAATACAAGTATCAACTTCATATTTTGCACATCCACAATAAATTCTAACAACAAACTGCGTTATGTACATATGAATTTCGTTGTCTGTTCTTGAAGGTGAGTCGACGAGACAGTGGGTGTGGACTGTGTTTTAAATATAATTATCATTGTTGTGATGCTGATCAAACGAGTGTAGTCCACTGACCAACAGGTATGTGTGTGTGTGTGTGTGTGTGTGTGTGTGTGTGTGTGTGTGTGTGTGTGTGTGTGTGTGTGTGTGTGTTGTGGTGTGTGCACGCGCTCGGGCGTGTGTGTGTGTATGTGTGCGTGTGTGTGTGTGTGCGTGTGTGCGTGTGTGCGAGTGTGAGTGTGTGTGTGTGTGTGTGTGTGTGTGTGTGTGTGTGTGTGTGTGTGTGTGTGTGTGTGTGTGTGTGTGTGTGCACGTTACAGGTAAAAATTCGGTTCCAGAATAGACGGTACAAGATCAAACGTCAACATCAGGATCAGTCTCTGGATCTTGGCGCCATGCCTGTCAGACGTGTGGCCATGCCTGTACCGGTCAAAGATGACCAGCCATGTCTGACTGCCCACAACACATCTCCATCACCCTGTACCTCCATCCCCTGCAACCCATCTTCGAAGCTTCCTTTATGGCCACGCCCTACAACGTCAGCCCTTTCTCTGGCTACTGCTCACCCAGCCATGTGACTGGCTCTATCGCCATGGGAACCCAGATGGGAACCCATCATCAGGCTCCCACCATCCACTCATCGAGTAATGAACACCCAGAGGAATCCAATCTTCAGCCTCACAATGTTAGGGTTTGGTGAAATGTTGGCCAATACTATGGTTACTGTCAGTAGTATGTTGGCCAACACTATGGTTACTGTCAATAGTATGTTGGCCAACACTATGATTACTGTCAGTAGTATGTTGGCCAACACTATGGTTACTGTCAATAGTATGTTGGCCAACACTATGGTTACTGTCAGTAGTACGTTGGCCAACACTATGGTTACTGTCAGTAGTATGTTGGCCAACACTATGGTTACTGTCAATAGTATGTTGGCCAACACTATGGTTACTGTCAATAGTATGTTGGCCAACACTATGGTTACTGTCAGTAGTATGTTGGCCAACACTATGGTTACTGTCAGTAGTATGTTGGCCAACACTATGGTTACTGTCAGTAGTATGTTGGCCAACACTATGGTTACTGTCAGTAGTATGTTGGCCAACACTATGGTTACTGTCAGTAGTATGTTGGCCAACACTATGGTTACTGTCAGTAGTATGTTGGCCAACACTATGGTTACTGTCAGTAGTATGTTGGCCAACATTATAGTTACTGTCAGTAGTATGCTGGCCAACACTATTGTTACTGTCAGTAGTATGTTGGCCAACACTATGGTTACTGTCAGTAGTATGTTGGCCAACATTATAGTTACTGTCAGTAGTATGTTGGCCAACATTATAGTTACTGTCAGTAGTATGTTGGCTAACACTATGGTTACTGTCAGTAGTATGTTGGCCAACACTATGGTTACTGTCAGTAGTATGTTGGCCAACACTATGGCTACTGTCAATGACACTTTTGGCCAATAACATACGAGCTGTTCGTGACACTGTTGACAGTAATTTTTTCAGGGATGATATGTTGAAAAATGTGCTTGTGGCAACAAGGGATAGAAACATGGAAGGCTATGATCGCCAACGCCACGTGGCAACCACTTGACGATGATGAATATGTTGGCCAACAATATTAAGGTTTAAGGCTTTAGGAGGTATATTGGCCAGCGGTAATCCAACTGTTGGTGATAGTATTGACCAACAATATATCAGTCGTGTCTGTCAATGAAGATATGTTGGCTAACAATAACATGATTGTCGGTGACATGTTGGCCAAAAGTATGGTCATTGTTGCTGATATTTGGCAAACAATATCAAGACCGTTACTGATATTTTACCAACACTGTGGTGACTGTTAGTGATACTGTTGGCCAACATTATGGTGACTCTTAGTGATATTGCTGGTGAATAATATGGCTACTTTCGGTCATATTTTGGAAAACACTATGGTGACTGCCAGTGATATCCTGGCCAAAAATATGGCTTCTTTCGGTAATATTTTGGCCAATACTATGGTGACTATCAATGATACTGCTGGACAACAATATGGTGACTATCAATGATACTGCTGGACAACAATATGGTGACTATCAATGATACTGCTGGACATCATTATCGGTGACTATCAATGATACTGCTGGACAACAATATGGTGACTATCAATGATACTGCTGGACAACATTATGGTGACTATCAATGATACTGCTGGACAACAATATGGTGACTATCAATGATACTGCTGGACAACATTATGATGATTATCAATGATACTGCTGGACAACAATATGGTGACTATCAATGATACTGCTGGACAACATTATGTGATACTGCTGGACAACATTATGGTGACTATCAATGATACTGCTGGACAACATTATGGTGACTATCAATGATACTGCTGGACAACAATATGGTGACTATCAATGATACTGCTGGACAACATTATCGTGACTATCAATGATACTGCTGGACAACATTATGTGATACTGCTGGACAACATTATGGTGACTATCAATGATACTGCTGGACAACAATATGGTGACTATCAATGATACTGCTGGACAACAATATGGTGACTATCAATGATACTGCTGGACAACATTATGTGATATCATGAATATGGTGGACAATCAATGTGATACTGCTGGACAACAATATGATGATTATCAATGATACTGCTGGACAACAATATGGTGACTATCAATGATACTGCTGGACACACATATGGATTGATACTGCTGGACAACATTATGGTGACTATCATGATACTGCTGGACAACATTATGATGATTATCAATGACACTGCTGGACAACATTATGGTGACTATCAATGATACTGCTGGACAACATTATGTGATACTGCTGGACAACAATATGGTGACTATCAATGATACTGCTGGACAACATTATGTGATACTGTGACCTTGGTATTACTGGACAACAATATGGTGACTATCAATGATACTGCTGGACAACAATATGGTGACTATCAATGATACTGCTGGACAACAATATGGTGACTATCAATGATACTGCTGGACAACATTATGGTGACTATCAATGATACTGCTGGACAACATTATGGTGACTATCAATGATACTGCTGGACAACATTATGGTGACTATCAATGATACTGCTGGACAACATTATGGTGACTATCAATGATACTGCTGGACAACATTATGGTGACTATCAATGATACTGCTGGACAACATTATGGTGACTATCAATGATACTGCTGGACAACATTATGGTGACTATCAATGATACTGCTGGACAACATTATGGTGACTATCAATGATACTGCTGGACAACATTATGGTGACTATCAATGATACTGCTGGACAACATTATGGTGACTATCAATGATACTGCTGGACAACGCTATGGTGACTTAGTGACTGTGGCTGTCAACATGCTCAGTAGTAATATGGTGTCTAACATTGGCGACTGGTAATTGGATTGTGTTGTGCTGTGTGTAGTGTGGTGTTGTGTGTGTGTGTGTGGTGTGTGTGTGTGTGTTGTTGTGTGTGTGTATGTGTGTGTGTGAAAGAGAGAGAGTGTGTGTGTGTGTGAGTGCGTGCGTACGTGTTCGTTCGTTCGTTCTTTGATTTAACGTCTTTTCACTATAAGTGATATTAGACGGGGGAGGGGGAATAAAAAATGAATAAATAAAATAAAATGTAGAACGGTAGGGCAGAGGGGAGATAGAGTAAAAAGACATAAGTAGGTGGGAGAACAGGAAAATGGAACGAAAACTTAACTCTAACAATTAACTTCAACAATATGAAGGGAAATTGTAACACTAATACACAAACTGCATAAAGTTAAAGTAATGCATTAACAGGACTGTGAACTAATGATTCTGAAAATTTTAACTAATAAAGATTGATCTGATATAACGTTTTAGAAATGAGTTTCAGAATACTTTTCTTGAGTAAACGTTTTTGGTAAAAAGGAACGTAGCATTTTGCAGTAGAATAGGCAGTGAAACAGTGTGAACTGTGCGCCGCAAATGCACTTGACATTTTTACAATATTTTGTTTTCAACGCGTTTAGCTGAATACGAAAACGAACAGCAACAATCGATCTCAAATAATACATGGAAGAATATTGTAATTTTTCACATACATTTTGAACAGTAAGTTTTATCATTTGTTGTGACACAGACTGTTCATTGAAATGTTCATGAAATCGAGTCCATGAGGTTGATTCGAGCAAGTTGCAAGCTTCTTTTACGGAAGTAGGAACAAATAATTCTATAGAGGCGTGAGTAGGGACACCTAGAGCAATTTTAATACTGTTGCAGTCTAAGCTTTGTATCTTTTGTAATAAATATTTTGGTGCACTGAAGAACACTTCTTGTGCATAGGATAATTTAGATCGTACAAGTGCTGTTAATAGATGAATTAGTATGTTTGTATCCATTCCCCAAAGTAATCTGCTTATTATCTTTAGAAAATTTAAGGCTTTTCTTGCTTTTGTTGAAATATAATCAAAATGGACATTCCAGTTTAATTTTGATGTTATAAAGAGTCCCAGAAATTTTACAACCTGTTTGTTATGTAACACTTCACCAAGCAATCTGAAAGAAGGCAAATTACTTAAAGTACCACCAGGATTAAATAGCATCATGTTAGTTTTTTTCCGCTCACAGCGACAGACCATTTTCTAACATATAGTTTCCAAGATTATCAAGATCAGATTGATACACTTTCCTAATGTAATTCTGCGCTCTCTGTGGATTTGTCTTTTTTAATGTAATATTCATCCAAATACATATATCATCAGCGTACTGTGCCAACACAACATGATTTGAGAGTGCTTTAGGACGATCCTGTATAAGGATATTAAATAAAAGCGGTGCTATCACTGAACTTTGTGGAATTCCCATATCAAGATGTCGTGACGTAGAATAACTAGTTCCCACTCTTGCCTGAATAGTTCTATTGGCTAAAAAAGACTTAATGTAATCATACATATTGCCAGATAAACCAATAGATTTCAGCTTGTACAATAAACGCGTATGCCAGACTTGATCGTAAGCTTTTTTCACACTAAAAGACTTTTTCTGCGGGCAAACTGTTTCTTGATGTGAGTTGTAAGTTTAACCAGGTGCTCAACTGTGGATCTCCCTTTTCTAAAACCTGCCTGATTTACTGGAATAACGTTATTTTTATCACAGTAATGTACGTCTGTTTAATACCAATTTTTCCATTAGTTTGCTCGTATGGGACGTCAACGCAATAGGTCTGTAACTATTTTTTATTGTTTTTAGGCTTTCCTGCTTTTAATACTGGTATAACAATAGACTTTTGCCATAACTGTGATATAGTTCCACCAAGCAAGCATTTCTGAAAAAAATTGTGTAAGAAAATAATATAGTTTTCTGGAAGATGTTTAATCATTTCAGTTGAAACTGCATCGATACCTACCGAACTCCTTTTGTTGTGTAGAGACAAGATAGTGTTTTTTAACTCTTCTAAGGTGATTGGAGAATTAAACCAGCGATCATTCTGAGGTATGGGATCAGTGTAGATAGGGTTGTTAGCTGCCATTTCTCTGTAGTGTTTGCAGGTAGGAGACAAACCATCTACTTTACTATTTTCGGCAAAATGTTCCACAAAAGTTTCAGCTTTGTCCATGTCGGAAGGAAATTTGTGACACGTGTCAATCATTATTGGACACCTAGGTAAATCGGCTCCATTTTTCATTTTGAATCATTTTTGTCCAGACTTTATGGATATCTTTGAAATCTGAAATTTCTTTAGTGCAGTATGATGCCCAATAATTTTTCTTTGCTTCAGCGATGATTTTATTACACTGGGTGTTAGCTTTTTTTCATTTCCATATGATCTTCAGGTTTCCTGCTTTTGATGTAGAGTTTGTATTTCTCTTTTTTATGCTTGCTCACATGCCTCCGTCCACCAAACATTACCCAAACGGTTATTGGACTTAAAAGTTTTGAGTTTCGGGATGGAAAGGTCTGCAGCAGCTAGAACTGACTCCTGGAATTTAGAAAACATAACGTCTACATTTTCATGTTCATAATGTGTGTAATCTTGATTGGCAAGAGCAGTCTGAAACAAGGACCAATCAGCGAGCGTGTAATTATATTTTGGTATAATATCAGGAGTGCTGTCTTTCATCCTGATGTTTTCGTTAGTTAGTGTTATGAGGATAGGTAAGTGATCACTTCCTAAAGTATCTCTGTGAGTGTCCCAGGTACAGCAGGGTACTAATTCTGGTGAAATTAAAGATAGGTCGATGGCTGTTGCCCGATGTTTGGAAACATCAGGAATTCTAGTGACACTCCCATCATTCAAAAAGTAAAGCGCACTGTCAACTATTATTTTCTACCAAACGATTGCTTGTCACAGTACAACAATCTTTTTCCCAAAACGGGGAGTGGGAATTAAAGTCTCCACCCATTAGCCATTTGCCGTGCTGCAGATCCGGAATTGTGCGCAGCCATTCTGTGTTGTGGTCATTTGGGCCTATTGGCAGGTGGACTGACAAAACGTTCAGGATAAAAGAATTACCGAATTGTACTGCGGTGGCACAAGCGTGTAAGTCTTCAGTTGATGTTAAAACTGGGGAAGTAATTATGTGATACTGTAACTTTTTAAGTACTATATAAATTGCAGTGGCTGCCTTCTTCCCGGGATTCCCGTAGTCATACACTGGTGGATAATAATAATTTGGGAAATTGGGAAGTTTGGTTGGTATCACATTAAGCGACTGCAGAATCAAGATTTCACACTGATTTGAGGCGAGGAAATGTTCCAGGTATGCTGAGTTGGTGGAAATAGACCTACAATTCCACTGTAAAAATTTGATTTTCATTGTCTCTTATTTTTCAATTAACGGAGATTTGTTTGATAATTACGAATGCTTTGGTTTTCTGTGTACGAGGAAAATAGGGAAAAATTGATTGCTTATACTACGAAGTTTGGGTAAAAAAAAAATGTAGTAAAACTATGGAGAAAAGAAGTCCTACTAATCTAGATAAGAGTTAGATTTAGAACAGAAACAAATTACAAATAAATAAAACAATAGTATACACGCCTTCAAATGTACAGAGATTATAGTCTGAGTCCTGACTGATTGAGTCTTAGCGTTTATACACTTTCAACTTTCAACTGTGCGTACGTGTGTATGTGTGTGTGTGTGTGCCTGTGTGAAAGAGAGAGAGTGTGTATGTGTATATGTGTGTATGTGTGTGCTTGCGTGCGTGCGTGCGTGAGTGTGTGAGAGAGAGTATGTGTGTGTGTGTATGTGTGTGCGTGCGTGCGTGTGTATGTCTGAGAGAGAGAGAGAGCGTGTGTGAGTGTGTGTGTGTGTGTGTGTGAGTGTGTGTGTGTGAGAGAGAGAGATATATATATGTATGTATGTATGTATGTATGTATGTATGTATGTATGTATACAGGATGACGACTTGGGTCAAGAGTCACACCCTTAGCAGGTTGAGTGTACACTAGCTCAGCATCCTCTATGTGTGAAGGTGTGTCTGTGTTTGTGTGTGTGTCTGTGTTTGTGTGTGTGTGCCTGCGTGTGTGTGTCTGTGTGTACCTGTGTGTAGGTGAGACAGAGAGAGGATGACAATTTGGTTCAAGGGTCACACGCCTAACAAGCTGAAAGTACTCTGGTTCTGCATTATGTGTGTGTGGCGCGCGCGCGCGCGTGTGTGTGTGTGGTGTGCGTGCGTGTGTGTGTGTTTGTGCACGCCCGCGCACGCGCATTGTTTGTTCTATATCTGTAAAGTGCAACAAGCATTGACTGTTTGCGCTGCGCAAGTGAAATATTATTATTATTATTATTATATTATTATTATTATTATTGTTGTTGTTGTTGTTGTTACTATTCTTCTTCTTCTTCTTCTTCTTATTATATATTATTATTATTATTACTATTATTATTATTATTGTTGTTGTTGTTGTTGTTGTTGCTGCTGCTGCTGCTGCTGCTGCTATTGTTGTTGTTTTTGTTGTTATTATTGGTGTTATCATCATTATCATTGTAATGGCCAACTGTATGACGACTGGCGGTGATTATGTTGGCTGACATCAGGTTTGAGTCAGTAGGATGCCAGGGAGGCGACATTTTTATCTGCTCTTGTGGCTTTCTCCGGACCGGTATGGTTGGCTGTGTGGCCATCCCTATCTATTTTGACTGAAGATGTGTCTTGGTGTGAGCACTTATTTGTACTGGCTTGGCAGCTCAAGCTCGATGTGTGTAGAATTGGAGTTTGCTCAAGTAAAGACGGATTGAAGTCCATGATTTCCAGTGATTCTCTAACTTTGTTCTGTTATAGTATGTGTGAATGATTTTGGAACGCAAATTTGAAATGTGTTTGTGATGTTTATTGTCTTGTTTCTTTGTGGCGTTTTGCGTTTTCCCACTACTGTTAATATGGTCCTTCTGGTGTTTTCCTGTTATTTGACTAAATGCCTAGCATGTGGTCCTTCTGATGTTTTCCTGTTATTTGACTAAATGCTAGCATGTGGTCCTTCTGATGTTTTCCTGTGACTTGACTAAATGGCTAACATGTGGTCCTTCTGGTGTTTTCCTGTGACTTGACTAAATGGCTAGCATGTGGTCCTTGTGGTGTTTTCCTGTGACTTGACTAAATGGCTAGCATGTGGTCCTTGTGGTGTTTTCCTGTGACTTGACTAAATGGCTAGCATGTGGTCCTTGTGGTGTTTTCCTGTGACTTGACTAAATGGCTAGCATGTGGTCCTTGTGGCGTTTTCCTGTGACTTGACTAAATGGCTAGCATGTGGTCCTTGTGGTGTTTTCCTGTGACTTGACTAAATGGCTAACATGTGGTCCTTGTGGTGTTTTCCTGTGACTTGACTAAATGGCTAACATGTGGTCCTTCTGGTGTTTTCCTGTGACTTGACTAAATGGCTAGCATGTGGTCACTTGGGTGGTGTTTTCCTGTGACTTGACTAAATGGCTAACATGGATTCAAAATCCGTTTCAAGTTCAATCCCAGCCCGCAACATACAAAACGGCCAGTTTGCTACCCATCTTATTGCTTCAATCATTCTGGTGATGTGAGTTTGTGTTTTGTAGATCCTGTTTCCTACCTGGTCCCCGCCCCCCCCCCCTCCCCCCCCACTTTTTTTCATTTCAGGACCTTGAAAGCGAAATCATGGAGTCACGATAGATACATGAACACAATATTGAATAAGCAGAATATCATTTGCCATCCTAAGGCAGACCGGAAAGAGCAAACCATGTCACTGGCTGTCAGATAAGCAAAAAGCTTTTTCAAAACAATTTTCTGAATTACCTTCATGACAAACGGCAAGTTTCATACTGGGCGACAGTTGTCAAGTTGCTGTGATCATGATTAAATTTCTTTGAAAGGGGCCTGATAGAAAGCATTTTGAACAGTGACAGGACGAAGCCTGATAGAAAGCATTTTGAACAGTGACAGGACGAAGCCTGATAGAAAGCATTTTGAACAGTGACAGGACGAAGCCTGATAGAAAGCATTTTGAACAGTGACAGGACGAAGCCTGATAGAAAGCATTTTGAACAGTGATAGGACGAAGCCTGATAGAAAGCATTTTGAACAGTGACAGGACGAAGCCTGATAGAAAGCATTTTGAACAGTGACAGGACGAAGCCTGATAGAAAGCATTTTGAACAGTGACAGGACGAAGCCTGATAGAAAGCATTTTGAACAGTGACAGGACGAAGCCTGATAGAAAGCATTTTGAACAGTGACAGGACGAAGCCTGATAGAAAGCATTTTGAACAGTGACAGGACGAAGCCTGATAGAAAGCATTTTGAACAGTGACAGGACGAAGCCTGATAGAAAGCATTTTGAACAGTGACAGGACGAAGCCTGATAGAAAGCATTTTGAACAGTGACAGGACGAAGCCTGATAGAAAGCATTTTGAACAGTGACAGGACGAAGTCTGATAGAAAGCATTTGAACAGTATCAGGACGAAGCCTGATAGAAAGCATTTTGAACAGTGACAGGACGAAGCCTGATAGAAAGCATTTTGAACAGTGACAGGACGAAGCCTGATAGAAAGCATTTTGAACAGTGACAGGACGAAGCCTGATAGAAAGTATTTTGAACAGTGACAGGACGAAGCCTGATAGAAAGCATTTTGAACAGTGACAGGACGAAGCCTGATAGAAAGCATTTTGAACAGTGACAGGACGAAGCCTGATAGAAAGCATTTTGAACAGTGACAGGACGAAGCCTGATAGAAAGTATTTTGAACAGTGACAGGACGAAGCCTGATAGAAAGCATTTTGAGCAGTGACAGGACGGAGCCTGATAGAAAGCATTTTGAACAGTGACAGGACAAAGCCTGATAGAAAGCATTTTGAACAGTGACAGGACGAAGCCTGATAGAAAGCATTTTGAACAGTGACAGGACGAAGCCTGATAGAAAGCATTTTGAACAGTGACAGGACGAAGCCTGATAGAAAGCATTTTGAACAGTGACAGGACGAAGCCTGATAGAAAGCATTTTGAACAGTGACAGGACGAAGCCTGATAGTACGCAATCATTCACAATAATAGTCAACGATGGCTAACAAAAACTAGGAATAAGACCAAGAGAACAAGTGGTGGATTTGAACTTTTAGAGTATTGCTCGGAGTTCATGCCCTGAGACTGTAAATGGATGTAAATTTTGCAAGAGTACGGGTGTCAGATATCATCATCATCCGGCTATTTCTGATGTGCATCTGCAGTCTGATGAAATGATCGTTCCCAGGTATTTAAATTTATCAACTTGTGTCAAGGTTGTGCCATTTGCTGTTATTTTGCAGGAGGGGATTTCATGTTTTTTACTGATCACCATGACTTCAGTCTTCCTGTTGTTTAGTTCCAGCCCCTTACCTTTGCTTTCTGTTTCTAGTATAAACACAAGGTTTTGTAGGTCCCTTTCATTTTCTGCAATTAGCACAGTATCATCTGCGTGTCGAATGGTGTTTATCATTTTCCCTCCAACCTTTAATCCAGGGTGTTCCTCTAGGTTTTTCATGATGTTTTCACTGTAAAGTGAAAACAGATTTGGTGACAAAACACAACCCTGTCTGACTCCTCTTTTGATATTTTGGAAAGAGCTTATATTGTTTTCTATTCTCATTGCAGCTGTTTGTTCCCAGTACATATTTCTGGTTATTCGTAGATCTTTTTCATCAACATTGAGTCTCTCCACCTGGTTGATCAATTCTTCATGTCTTACCCGATCGAAAGCCTTGGTATAGTCAACAAAGCATAAATACAAATCCTTATTCATCTCAATTGACCTCTCTATGATAGTTCTTAGGATGTATACGGCATTAATAGTTCCTTTCCCTTCCACAAATCCATACTGTTCTTCTGCTATTTCTCTTTTGATTCTATTCCTTGTCCTCATCATGATTATTCTTAACAGGATTTTTGTTACATGATTCATCAAACTGATTGTGCGATGGAGTTCGCATTCTATAGCCCCTGTCTTCTTTGGAAGTGCAATGAAAATTGATTTTGACATATCTTTGGGGATTTTTCCAGTGTCGTAAATTTCATTTAGGAGGACTGTTATTTTTTCTACGCCAAATTCCTCCCGGGCTTCAATCATCTCTGTAGTAATGTTGTCTGGTCCTGGGGCTTTCCTGGTTTCATCTTTTTCAGTGCCGCTCCAACTTCATCTTTCATTATGGGTGGTCCTTCAAAGTTCTTTTTTATAATGTGGTCTTCGTTTCTGTCATCCACAAAAAGGTCTTTAATGTACTCTCCCCATTGTGAATATACTAGAAGTAGAAAGCAAAGGTGAGGGGCTGGAACTAAACAACAGGAAGACTGAAGTCATGGTGATCAGTAAAAAACATGAAATCCCCTCATGCAAAATAACAGCAAATGGCACAACCTTGACACAGGTTCATAAATTAATACCTGGGAACTGTCATTTCATCAGACTGCAGATGCACATCAGAAATAGCCGGCAGAATTGGCCAAGCCAAAACAGCATTCAAGATGACAAGCATTCTTACCAACAAATGCCTATCAATTAACATCAGGAAGAGAGTCCTTGAATGTTATATAGAACCAATACTGTTGTACGGATGTGAGGCGTGGACAGTCAACAAGCAAAGCCAGAACAAGATTGAAGCAGCCGAGATGTGGTTTCTAAAAAGAATGTTGAGAGTTCCATGGACAGCAAAGAAAACAAACGAGACAGTCTTGATGGAGGCAGACACAAGTAGATCATTGATAAGGAAGATTAGGAAAGACAGGCAACATTTATAGGCCATTTTATGAGGAAAGGGGATTTGGAGCACCTGGTCACAATGGGAAAGCTGGAGGGAAAGCGAGCACCAGGCAGCCAGGGAGAAAATGCTGGACGGACTTGTAGAGTGGCTGAAGACGAGGATGGTGGAGGAGATGCTTAGGGCAACAAGAGATAGAGACAGATGGAAGTCCATGATCGCCAACGCCATGCGGCAGGGCACCTGATGATGATGATGATGATGAGGCAGAAGATACATGACAGAGGTCTTTCCATACAGTAGGCAAAAGTCATGTGATGTGTGACAGAGGTCCTTCCACACAGTAGGCAAAAGACATTTGGCGTGTGACAGAAGTATTTCCATATAGTAGGCAGAAGACACGTGACAGCTTTCTTTCCATACAGTAGGCAGAAATGATGTGATGTGTGACAGAAGTATTTCCATACAGTACGCGAAATACACGTGACAGCTTTCTTTCCATACAGTAGGCAGAAGACATGTGACGTGTGACAGAGGTCTTTCCATACTGTAGGCAGAAGACATGTGACGTGTGACAGGTCTTTCCATACAGTAGGCAGAAGACACGTGACAGAGATCTTTCCATACAGTAGACAGAAGACATGTGACGTGTGACAGAGGTCTTTCCATACAGTAGACAGAAGACATGTGACAGAGGTCTTTCCATACAGTAGACAGAAGACGTGTGACAGAGGTCTTTCCATACAGTAGACAGAAGACATGTGACAGAGGTCTTTCCATACAGTAGACAGAAGACATGTGACAGAGGTCTTTCCATACAGTAGACAGAAGACAGTGACAGAGGTCTTTCCATACAGTAGACAAGAGTGACAGAGTCTTTCATACAGTAGACAGAAGCGTGTGACAGAGGTCTTTCCATACGTAACAGAGACGTGGACAGAGTCTTCCATACAGTGACAGAAGACATGACAGAGGTCTTTCCATACAGTAGACAGAATACATGTGACAGAGGTCTTTCCATACAGTAGACAGAAGACGTGTGACAGAGTCTTTCCATACAGTAGACAGAAGACGTGACAGAGGTCTTTCCATACAGTAGACAGAATACATGTGACAGAGGTCTTTCCATACAGTAGACAGAAGACGTGTGACAAGGTCTTTCCATACAGTAGACAGAAGACTGTGACAGAGGTCTTTCCATACAGTAGACAGAATACATGTGACAAGGTCTTTCCATACAGTAGACAGAAGACACGTGACAGAGGTCTTTCCATACAGTAGACAGAAGACGTGTGACAGAGGTCTTTCCATACAGTAGACAGAATACATGTGACAGAGGTCTTTCCATACAGTAGACAGAATAATGTGACAAGGTCTTTCCATACAGTAGACAGAAGACACGTGACAGAGGTCTTTCCATACAGTAGACAGAAGACCGTGACAGAGGTCTTTCCATACAGTAGACAGAAGACGTGTGACAAGGTCTTTCCATACAGTAGACAGAATACATGTGACAAGTCTTTCCTACAGTAGACAGAAGACACGTGACAAGTCTTTCCTACAGTAGACAGAATACATGTGACAAGGTCTTTCCATACAGTAGACAGAATACATGTGCAAGTCTTTCATACAGTAGACAGAAGACACGTGACAGAGGTCTTTCCATACAGTAGACAGAAGACATGTGACAGAGGTCTTTCCATACAGTAGACAGAAGACATGTGACAGAGGTCTTTCCATACTGTAGGCATGTGACGTGTGACAGAGCTCTTTCTATATAGTAGAGCTTATATTGAAAGCTGGCCTGGGTACAGCTGTTAATATTACATGGATTTTAGAAAAAGTATTTATATTAAATATCATTGACATATTCTTTGTTTTGCATCCTCACACCACCTGATAAACGTTTTCCTATTCATAGTGTTAACATGCTAAACGTTTCTTCAGTATTTTCATTGAACTTCTTAACAAAGCAGGCGCTGTAGAATGCGAAGTCCATAGTACAATGTGACGAACATTCTATGGACAAAGAATAGAATCAAACCAGAAATAGCAGAAGAACAACGTGGTTTTGTTGAAGTAAATGGAACTGTTAATGCCATGTACAGCCTAAGAATTTTCACAGAAAGATCAGTTGAGTTGAATCAGGATCTCTATTTATCTTTTGTAGATTATGCCAAGGCTTGGCTAAGACAAAAAGAATTGCCAGCCAACTGGAAAAACTCAATATTGATACGAAAGATCGGAGAATAATAAGGTATATGCATTGAAACAAAGAGCAGCACTGAGAGAAGAAAACGATAATAGTTCTTTTCAAAATATCAATAGAGGGGACAGAGGTGTGTTCTGTCACTAGATTTGTTTTCACTTTAGAGAAGCCTGTAAGAATGCCCTCATCATCATCATCAGCTGGTGCCTTGCCGTATGGCGTTGGCGATTATGGACTTCCTTCTGTCTTTATCTCTTGTTGCTTCAAACATCTCTTCCACCCTCCTTGTCCCCAGCCACTCTGCCAATCCATCTAGCATCTTCTCCCTGGGTCTACCCAGTGCTCTCTTTCCCTCCAGCTTTCCCGTTGTGACCAGGTGTTCCAATTCCCCTTTCCTCATAAAATGGCCTATAAATGTTGCCTGTCTTTTCCTAATCTTCCTTATCAATGATCTACTTGCATCTGCCTCCATCAAGACTGTCTCGTTTGTTTTCTTTGCTGTCCATGGAACTCTCAACATCCTTCTTAGAAACCACATCTCGGCTACCTCAATCTTGTTCTGGCTTTGCTTGTTGACTGTCCGCGCCTCGCAACCGTACAACAGTATTGGTTCTATATAACATTCAGGAACTCTCTTCCTGATGTTAACTGATAGGCATTTGTTGGCAAGAATGCTTGTCATCTACTTGAATGTTGTTTTGGCTTGGCCGATACTGCTGGTTATTTCTGATGTGCATCTGCCGCCTGTTGAAATTATCATTCCCAGGTATTTAAACTTATCAATCTGTCTTAAGGTTGTGCCATTTGCAGTTATTTTGCATGAGGGGATTTCATGTTTTTTACTGATCACTATAACTTTAGTCTTCCTGCTCTTTAGTTCCAACCCCTTACCTTTGCTTTCTGTTTCTAGTATATTCACAAGATTTTGTAGGTCCCTTTCACTTTCTGCAATTAGCACAGTGTCATCTGCGTGTCGAATGTTGTTTATCATTTTCCCTCCAACCTTTAATCCAGGGTCTTCCTCTAGGTTTTTCATGATGTTTTTGCTGTAAACTGAAAACAGATCTGGTGACAAAACACAACCCTGTCTGACTCCTCTTTTGATATTTTGGAAAGAGCTTATATTGTTTTCTATTCTCATTGCAGCTGTTTGTTCCCAATACATATTCCTGATTATTCGTAGATCTTTTTCATCAACGTTGTCTTTCTAGTTGGTTAATCAATTTTCATGTCTTACCAGATCGAAAGCCTTGGTATAAGTCAACAAAGCATAAATATAAATCCTTGTTCATCTCGATTGACCTCTCTATGATAGTTCTTAGGATGTATACGGCATAAATAGTTCCTTTCCCTTCCACAAATCCACACTGTTCCTCTGCTATTTCTCTTTTGATTCTATTCCTTGTCTTCATCATGATTATTCTTAATAGGATCTTGGTTACATGACTCATCAAACTGATTGTACGATGGAGTTCGCATTCTATAGCCCCTATCTTCTTTGGAAGTGCAATGAAAATTGATTTTGACATATCTTTGGGGATTTTTCCAGTGTCGTAAATTTCATTTAGGAGGACTGTTATTTTTTCTATGCCAAATTCCTCCAGGGCTTCAATCATCTCTGTAGTAATGTTGTCTGGTCCTGGGGCTTTTCCTGGTTTCATCTGTGTTCATGCTGCTCTAACTTCATCTTTCATTATGGGTGGTCCTTCAAAGTTCTTTCTTATAATGTGTTCTACATTTCTGTCATCTTCAAAAAGGTCTTTAATGTACTCTCCCCATCTCTCTAATATTTGTCTTTTTTCCATGATAAGCGTGCCATCTTTCGATTTTAAGCAACCAGTTGATGTGCATGTATTTTTCCCGTGGACAATTTCTTCAATTCGTCTGCACATACCCTGAGGATCAGTTTTGTGTCAGTCTTCTATTTCTTTGCATTTTGTTTTCAGCCAACCTTCCTTAGCTTCATTGCACCTATTCCTGATTTCTTTGTTTATCTTCCTGTATATCTCTTCGTTTCTCTTTGCCTTCCTCCGTTCCTCCATTAAGCCTAAAATTTCTTTTGTCATCCAGAATGCCCTGTGATAGAGATTGGAGGAAAAATGATAAACAGTCTTAGTCATGCAGATGACACTGTTCTAATCGCAGAAAATGATAAACATATCTACAAAATCTTGTGAATATAATATCATCATTATCATCGTCATGTGTCATACTACACGACGTTGGCAATCATGGCCCTCTATTTGAATCTATGTTTTGTTGCTGTAAGTATATCTTCTACTCTTTCTGTTCCCATCCACTCTATCGACCTGATGCACCTTTTCCCTCATGCTTTCCCATTGTGACTACGTGCTCAATTTTTTTTTTTGTATCATAAAATTGTTTTGTAAATGTCGCTTGTCTTTACCTAGTCTTCTTCGTTAATGTTCTTTTCGTGTTTGCTTCTTTCAAGACTGTCTTGTACGTTTTCTTGCTGTCCATAGAACTCAATATTTCTTCTTAGAAAACACACTCGAGCTGCCTCAGTCTTGTTCTGACTGTGCTCGGTGATATAATAGTTAACAAGAAACACCATCAGGGTGTGGATGGGACTTGGAGCTGCAATGCCTTGTCACTCTCCGGAAAATCACCCCCCCCCCCCCCCACAAGCTCCTGATGCCACTCGATAGTCATTCATCAATCAGGGGGGGGGGGGGGAGGGGGTGTCCATGCGTTGCGTGACCCAATCGGACCCAGTCATCAGTTACCTTGTTTACAAACCGAATGGCAAGGCGGGGTGATGACAAACCCTGGAACATAGCCACACAACGTGCACCAACCAGGTCCAGTCCAGCCTCCAGATAATTACAATAATAATTCAATATTTATATAGCGCAAAATCTTGATAAAATCAAATCTAAACGCTGAAACACACACACACGCACGCACACACAACGCACGCACGCACGCACACACACGCACCCACGCGCACACACAAACACACACACACACACACACACACACACACACACACACACACACACACACACACACACACACACACACACGGCTATAAATGGGGAGAAAGAATAAAAACAATGGAAAATTATAGAGAGCATATTATATACAATTATATATTGCAATGTGATTCCCCTCCGAGTGGAGACAGGCTGCAGAGGGGATTGAGTGAGGTCAGGATTTTATGCAGAGGAGAAAAGGTGAGTTTTGAGACCGGACTTGAAGGAGACAAAAGTAGGTTGCTGACGGACTGAGAGAGGAAGTTTGTTCCAGGAGAGTGGACCAGAAACAGAGAAGGCTCGTGGACCATAGGTATTGAGCTTAGTGCGTGGAAAGCAAAAAGTCAGAGGATCGGAGGCAGAGCGGAGGGTACGTGAGGGAAGATAGATCTCAAGTAGGCTTGACAGGTAATCGGGGGCTGCGTTATTGAGGCTTTTGTAGCACATGGTGTCTAGTTTGTACTGTATGCGCTTTGATACAGGGAGCCAGTGAAGTTGTGCCAGGAGAGGAGATATGTGGTCAGCTTTTTTCTTTTTGAGTACAAGGCGTGCAGCATTGTTTTGAATGCGCTGTAGGATGTGAGTGGTGGAGGCAGGAAGACCGGACAGGAGTGACATTATGAAGGAGAGAACTAGTTTTGCAGTTGTTTCGACAGAGAGATACTTCCTGATCAGGCTTATACGATGGAGGTGATAGTAGCAAGATCTGGCAGTTTGAGAAACAAAGTTGTTCATGGAGAGGGTAGAGTCAATGCAGACACCAAGGTTTTTA
>JAPXFY010000035.1:1092111-1139611 GCA_030674185.1 Monoplex corrugatus
TGTTGCCAGTATTCTTTGGCACATCTTCTTGTTGTCTGCTACGCTTTACTCCTGGCAGCTCTGAGTGCTTGCAAGGATTTATCTCTTGGTGAGCACGTTATTCAGCAAGGGCAGCAACCTTTGCTTTAATAATGGGAGGTCATCTCACTGGACTTAGCTTCAAACCAGTTGTTGTTCTTGGAGGTCTTCCTCCCAAAGGTACCTAGGGCTGTTGTCTGAATGGTCTCCCAGAAGTGGTCCCATTCTTCAGAGGCAGAGTGGACCAGTTGGTTTATCTACAGAGTATCTTTGGGAGATCTGGCAAATTCCTCAACTTTCTCTGGGTATTGCTTCTTGGAGTTGTCATTGCGAGGCTTCCCCACTCGTTTTGTACGGTGGAGATTCTTAGGTTGTAGCCTGGTCTTGCAACACACTAGTAAGTGATCTGTGTCACAGCCTCCTCTATTGTCTGAGCTGGTGAGAAACATGAACTTGAGGCCTCTTCGTCTGACAATGACCACGTCCAGTTGGTGCCAATGTTTTGATCGAGGATGTCTCCATGACACGTTCTGTTGAAGATTCGTGTGGAAGTAAGAGTTGATTAAGCAAAAGCCATGATAGGAACAAAGCTCCAGGAGGCGCTGCCCATTTTCATTGATTTTTCCAACTCCAAGGCAGGCCAGGAAGACCGAGAGTCGTGATCAGCACCCACTCTGGCGTTGAAATCGCCAAGGGGGACAAGTTGTTCTTTGATAGGGTTATTCTTGATAGTGTCACTGAGGGTGGCATAGAACTCGTCCTTTGCCTCTGGTGTGGATGTTAGGGTAGGAGCATAGGCGCTAATAAGAGTGACTGGGCCGTCAGACGTATGGAGATGGAGAGTCAGCGGATGTTCAGATCCTTTGTCACCTCAATCAACCATTTTCAGCAGGACGTTCCTGACTGTAAACAACTCCACGTTCTCTGTGCTCCTCAGCACTCTTTCCTTGCCAAAAGAAAGTGTAGTCTTTTTCTTTTAGCATGCCTGAGTCAGCTAGACGCAAGGTGGCTTTATTTATCTATGGTCTCAAGAGTTTGTCGTAGATGACAGCTGTCATTCTTGCATTTCTGATGTCTTGGGGGTTCTCTGATAGCCCTGTTGTCAGTGTACAGACGTTCCAACATCGTAGTTTGAGAACTGACCTCTTTTGTTTTACGTTTGGTTTTCTTTCCTTTTTGCCTGGTGCAAGTCTTGCAGACTGCCTGTAGGCGTTTTTCTAATCTCCAAGCACCCAATGGAAAAGGCGCACTGTGGTGGGACAGCACCTATCTGGCTGGGGGCTGCTTACCTTAGGTGGGCGGTAGTTGTCCAGTGAGATCCAAGAATCTCTCACACTGTGGGAAGCAGTGCCTGGCGCTACACTCTACGCTAATTGGGCTGTAAACTGTTGCTTCCTGTGTTGTTTCAACACATGAGGGGAAAGAGGCGTAACATTTCCAGGGCGCAGGCCAGGGTGGGGTGATATGGAGGACAAGCTGTTGCCCATGCTGTTGATGGAACCAAAGGAACGGCGGAGGCCAGTAGAGTACAGCACCAACAGTGTAGCAGGAGTTGCCAGAACGTTGCTGAAAACAGCAGCAGACTGCTCTAGTGACTCCAGCTCAGGAATTTTACTCTGGTTTACACCCGAAGCCTTTCCCTTGACCGGATATGCCACAAGGAATCAAAGGTTTTAAGTCAGAGTTTTCCTTCTCCTAGAAGAGCTGCCATCCAAGGTTAGGAGCCCCATCTACCCGATGCAATGGGTTGTACTGGATTACATTTTATCAGCAGCAGGAAAACCCTGACCTATTATCATTATCATTATTATTATCATCATCATCATCATCATCATCATCATCATCATCATCATCATCATCATCATCATCATCATCATCATCATCATATTATCACTATATTAATATTATTATTATTGTTGTTATTATTATTATTATTATTATTATTGTTGTTGTTGTTGTTGTTGTTGTTGTTTTTGTTGTTGTTGTTGTTATTGCTGTCATCATCATCATTACTATTATTATCATTATTATTGCTATTATCGTCATCATCATCATCATCATTACCATAATTTCTCATCATTGTTATTAATTCCGTACTCTTGGGCTGTCCACAGATACTAATCACACACACACACACACACACACACACACACACACACACACACACACACACACACACACACACACACACACACACACACACACACACACCACACAGGTAAATAGATAGATAGATAGATAGATAAATAGACAGACAGATAGATAGATAGATAGATAGATAGACAGACATAGACAGATAGACAGACAGACAGATATATAGATAGATAGATCGATAGATATAGACAGATAGACAGACAGATAGATAGATAGATAGGCATAGACAGATAGACAGACAGATAGATAGAATAGATAGATAGATAGATATAGAGAGAGAGATAGAGAGATAGATAGAGAGAGAGAGAGAGATAGAGAGATAGATAGATAGATAGATAGATAGATAGATAGATAGATAGATAGAGAGAGAGAGAGATAAAGAGGTAAATAGAATGTGTATGTATGTATGTATATATAGGGGTGGGCAAGGTCCATACAATACACAGAAATTTTCGTTAGCAAAAACTATTATAATAATACTAAAACAAAGGATCATGAAGATGTTTGAGAAACACTATGAGCACAGCGAAGAAATTTAACATCAGGCAAACACTAATTAACACCATCCAGCTAGTATACTCCGAAGCGACCAGTGCGGTACTTACACAGAATGATACTGGAGAGTGTACAAACTGTGGTTGTAATCCGTCAGAGCTGCCTTCTGTCTCCCACATATCTAACATATTCCTGGAAAGCGTCATGACTTACGCACTTGTAGAATCATCACAAACTTTGTTTTGTTTTGTTTTGTTTTTGCAGACGACATAGATGGCCAGGCAGGCAGTGAGCAAGAACTCGCAAAGTTGCTTTTCTGAAGTTGCCAAATAAGTACTGTTGCTGGCAGATTTGGGTGGAGCACATATGGCATTGTCCGAGTGTGCTGAATCCCTTTGAAAACTCAAAAATTTCAAATTAAGCTTGTTAAAAAATACTAGATGAAACATCGTCAAGATATGGCATGAAGATCAGCACTGAGAAAATCGACTTGATTGAGATTCATAGCACTAACATCACCACTAATATAACTGTCCATGGATTTCGACAACTCATTTACCTGGGATCCGTCATAAACAATGAGAGATTCAAACCTGAAATCCTCTCGAGGACAGCAAAGACAACATCAGGACTGTGAAGACTGAAACCCGTTTGGAAGAACAAAAACATCTCTATGAAACACAAGATGGCTCTTATGTGCATTGGTACATTCCATCTTCTTGAATGCATGCAAGACATAGACCCTCACAGCAAATTGGCAAAGACAAATTCATGCCATAAAAATAAGGTTTTATCGCAAGATATTTAACATCAGAAACAGTGGTCAGATCACCAATGACTAAATGCGGCAAATCATCAAGCAGCACACTGGACCATAAGAAGATCTCTTACTTCAGTTGCAAAAAGAAAAGTAGGTTAGTATGGCCTAGCAAAAAGATCCAACGACTTTGTTAAATCATTCCTACAGGTAACTGTTGAGGGAAGCGAGGGAGGGGAAGAAAGAAAAAACGATGGACTGACATTGCCGAATGGACAAAGAAACCATCTGCATAGACTCAGGTTTTGGTACACAACCGACAGAGTTGGAAGAATCTGATGAACAGTTCTTTAGTATTGCAGCCCTGTAAGGCAGATGTAATGCGTCTAGTGTGCTGGCTAGTGACTGTGTGCTTGTCACCTCTCACTTTTAACCTGCACCGCCGGCTAGCACTGCTGCTTCCAGCTATGAGAAAAGGAGAGCAGAATGCGTAAGTCTCTCTCTGTCAGTACACAGCCTCTCCACCAGCAAGCCCTACGTTATGCTTCCTCGTGATGACATGTGGTAGGTAATTGAACACCTCACGGACTCAGGCTAAATCTCGAGGGACTCGGAGGAGGTCTGGCCCCCAAATGTGCGGCACGCAGGCCCATCAGCGTGTGGATATGCCCTGGTGCCCACGAACCAGACCCCCCAGCTATGGGTAAATAGCTCCACTGCCTTGTGGACATCTCGGGAGAGAATAAGGCTAAGGGAGTAAACCGTGAAAAAAATCACCCTACTGCCTTGTAGGTTGTCGTGGGGACGACAAAGGCTAACGGAGAGACCGTAAAAAAATTAAAAATTAAAAAAACGATGGAAGGCAACGGGAAACCACCATCATACTTCCCCAAGATGAATCATGGCCAGACAAAACAAGAAAAATAAGGATAACGACGTACATGTAAATAGTGGCTCCTATGGAACACCTTCGTCCGGTAGGGACCGTCATGCTGCGCAGACCGTCAGGAAGCTACTGCGTTCAATCTCAAAAAATGATGGTTCACGTTGATGTTTGAATAATGGATTGTTGTGGATGATGTAAATAGCATGCAAAATGATATTTATCTTAGGTATGGCTCATGTCCGTGAGTTTTTTTCAAATAAACGTGTAGCTTTGTAGCTTAGTAAAGAGAATGGGTCATAGCATTGGAATAATATGCTGTCAGACTTATGATGTCTGTAAATAATTTGTATTTCGACTCCGTCACGTAGTATGGAAAACAAAGTCATTTTACGTTCCATTAGTTAGTATATATCACACGTGTACTGGCTAAATAACTGAATATAGGATACTAATGTTAGGTTTCTACTGTGAGTATGTGAAAGAGTGTGACGATTATTGCAGCAACGTGTCTTGCAGGGTCTTTAGTGACCTAGCAACTGTTTTGGAGTGTACCTAGCATGTGTCTCTGGCCAAGCCTATCTGCTGGACTTCTGGCCAAGCCTATCTGCTGGACTTGCCTGGCCAAGCCTATCTACTGGACTCTGCTGGCCAAGCCTATCTGCTGGACTCACTGGCCAAGCCTATCTGCTGGACTCCCTGGCCAAGCCTATCTGCTGGACTTAGCTGGCCAAGCCTGTCTGCTGGACTCTAGCTGGCCAAGCCTGTCTGCTGGACTTAGCTGGCCAACCTGTCTGCTGGACTTAGCTGGCCAAGCCTGTCTGCTGGACTTAGCTGGCCAAGCCTGTCTGCTGGACTTAGCTGGCCAAGCCTGTCTGCGGACTTAGCTGGCCAAGCCTATCTGCTGACTTGCTGCAAGCCTATCTGCTGGACTTAGCTGGCCAAGCCTATCTGCTGGACTTAGCTGGCCAAGCCTATCTGCTGGACTTAGCTGGCCAAGCCTATCTGCTGGACTTAGCTGGCCAAGCCTGTCTGCTGGACTTAGCTGGCCAAGCCTGTCTGCTGGACTACTGGCAGCCTGTCTGTGGACTTACTGGCCAAGCCTGTCTGCTGGACTTAGCTGGCCAAGCCTGTCTGCTGGACTTAGCTGGCCAAGCCTGTCTGCTGGACTTAGCTGGCCAAGCCTGTCTGCTGGACTTAGCTGGCCAAGCCTATCTGCTGGACTTAGCTGGCCAAGCCTGTCTGCTGGACTTAGCTGGCCAAGCCTGTCTGCTGGACTTAGCTGGCCAAGCCTATCTGCTGGACTTAGCTGGCCAAGCTTATCTGCTGGACTTAGCTGGCCTAGCCTGTCTGCTGGACTCCCTGGCCAAGCCTATCTGCTGGACTCCCTGGCCAAGCCTGTCTGCTGGACTTAGCTGGCCAAGCCTATCTGCTGGACTTAGCTTGGGATGTTCAGTGACGCCTGTGACTGTCAGGATGAGCCCAGGATCTGAGTGACGTGGAAAATGTTTCAGGATGGGAAAGTGATATAAACAATGTGATAAAAATAAAATGTGAAAATTCAAACACACACACACACACAGACACACACAGACACACACAGACACACACAGACACACACACACACACACCACACACACACACACAGACACACACACACACACACACACACACACAGACACACACAGACACACACAGACACACACACACAGACACACACAGACACACACAGACACACACACACACACACACAGACACACACAGACACACACACACACACACACACACACACAGACACACACAGACACACACACACACACACACACACACACACACACACACACACACACACACACACACACACACACACACACACACACACACACATACGCACCTTAGAAAAATCATGCGTCAAATATGAAAGGACGGAAACGCTTAATAAAAATAAAACCAAAACCTGAACTCGTGAAATGCTAATCAGTAAAATCTGAAATTGTGAAAATCGTAAACATGGAAATACACTGTGAGTACAAACATAACGTGTTGGGAAATCCTCAGAAAATCGGCATAAAGAAAAAAGAAATGTTGAAAAATCCAAAAATTAAAACTGAAACTCAGACTAATCCACAGTCCGAAAATTAACAAAAACAACCTCAACATAATAATACACAGTGTAAAGGATTACACAAAGCATAAACTATAATAAAGATACATCATCATCATCATCAGGTGCCCTGCCGCATGGCGTTGGCGACCATGGACTTCCAACCATCTCTATCTCTCGTTGCCCCCAGCATCTCCCCCACCCTCTTCATCCTCAGCCACCTTGCAAGTCCGTCCAGCATTCTCTCCCCGGGTCTACCCGGTGCTCTCTTTCCCTCCAGCTTTCCCGTTGTGACCAGGTGCTCCAAATCCCCATTCCTCATAAAATGGCCTATAATGTTGCTTGTCTTTTCCTAATCTTCCTTATCAGTGATCGACTTGTGTCTGCCTCCATCAAGACTGTCTCGTTTGTTTTCTTTGCTGTCCATGGAACTCTCAACATTCTTCTGAGAAACCACATCTCGGCTGCCTCAATCCTGCTCTGGCTTTATAATAATAATAATAATAATAATAATAATAATAATAATAATAATTACAATATTTATATAGGGCAAAATCTTGATAAAAATCAAATCTAAGCGCTGAAACAGACACACAAGCACGCACGCACGCACGCACGCACGCACGCACGCACACGCACGCACACACACACACACACACACACACACACACACACACGCATGGCTATAAATGGGGAGAAAGAATAAAAGCAATAAAAGCAAGAATAAAAGCAATGGAAAATTATAGAGAGCATAGCATATACAATTATATATTATAACCATGTGATTCCCCTCCGAGCGGAGACAGGCTGCAGAGGGGGGGGGGGGGGGGTTGAGTGAGGTTAGGATTTTATGCAGAGGAGAAAAGGTGAGTTTTGAGAGCGGACTTGAAGGAGACAAAAGTAGGTTGCTGACGGACTGAGAGAGGAAGTTTGTTCCAGGAGAGTGGACCAGAAACAGAGAAGGCTCGCGGACCATAGGTATTGAGCTTAGTGCGTGGAAAGCGAAAAGTCAGAGGATCGGAGGTAGAGCGGAGGGTACGTGAGGGAACATAGATCTCAAGTAGGCTTGACAGGTAATCGGGGGCTGCGTTATTGAGGCTTTTGTAGCACATGGTGTCTAGTTTGTACTGTATGCGCTTTGATACAGGGAGCCAGTGAAGTTGTGCCAGGAGAGGAGATATGTGGTCAGCTTTTTTCTTTTTGAGTACAAGGCGTACAGCATTGTTTTGAATGCGCTGTAGGATGTGAATGGTGGAGGCAGGAAGACCAGACAGGAGTGAATTGCAATAGTCAATGCGAGACATTATGAAGGAGAGAACGAGTTTTGCAGTTGTTTCGACAGAGATATTTCCTGATCAGGCTTATACGATGGAGATGATAGTAGTTTGAGAAACAAAGTTGAGAAACAAAGTTGTTCATGGAGAGGGTAGAGTCAATGCAGACACCAAGGTTTTTAGCTGAATCAGAAATTGGGACTGATGTGTTACATAATGGGAGAGAAAGAGGAGGCAGCTGAGAAAGTTTCTGACGGGTGCCAATGAGGATAGCTTCTGTCTTGTCGTCATTAAGCTGAAGTCTATTGTGTGTCATCCAGTTCTTAGTGTCCGAGTAACACTCAGTGGTGCGTCAACAGGCGCTCTATATTATCAGGTGAGTCACTGTCTTGAAGTTGGGTATCATCAGCATAGAAGTGATGTTTTATAGAGTGGGAGTTGATGATGGTGGACAGGGGGGAGGTGCAAAGAGTGAAAAGAACAGGGCCAAGGACAGATCCGTGTGGAACACCTCAGGTCAGGTATGCAGGTTGAGAGTAAGTGCCATTTGCTTTGCTTGCTGACTGTCCACACCTCACATCCGTACAACAGTATTGGTTCTATATAGCATTCAAGGACTCTCTTTCTAATGTTAATTGATAGGCATTTGTTGGTAAGAATGCTTGTCATCTTCTTGAATGCTGTTTTGGCTTGGCCGATTCTGCCAGCTATTTCCGATGTGCATCTGCCGTCTGGTGAAATGACCGTTCCCAGGTATTTGAACTTATTAACCTGAGTCAAGGTTGTGTCTTTGCTGTTATTTTGCAGGAGGGGATTTCATGTTTTTTACTGATCACCATGACTTCAGTCTTCCTGCTGTTCCAACACCTTACCTTTGCTTTTTATTTCTAGTATATTCACAAGGTTTTGTAGGTCCCTTTCATTTTCTGCAATTAGCACGGTGCCATCTGCGTACCGAATGTTGTTTATCATTTTCCCTCCAACCTTTAAATCTAGGTTTCTCATGGTGTTTTCGCTATATAGTGAAAACAGATCTGGTGACAAAACACAACCCTGTCTGACTCCTCTTTTGATGTTTTGAAAAGAGCTTATATTGTTTTCTATTCTCATTGCAGCTGTTTTTGTTCCCAGTACATATTCCTGATTATTCGTAGATCTTTTCCATCGACATTGAGTCTCTCCAGTTGGTTGATCAATTCTTCATGTCGTACCCGATCGAAAGCCTTGGTATAGTCAACAAAGCATAAATACAAATCCTTATTCATCTCAACTGACCTCTCTATGATAGTTCTTAGGATGTATATGGCATTAATAGTTCCTTTCCCCTCCACAAATCCACACTGTTCTTCTGCTATTTCTCTTTTGATTCTATTCCTTGTCCTCAACATGATTATTCTTAACAGGATTTTTGTTACATGACTCATCAAACTGATTGTACGATGGAGTTCGCATTCTATAGCCCCTGTCTTCTTTGGAAGTGCAATGAAAATTGATTTTGACATATCTTTGGGGATTTTTCCAGTGTCATAAATTTCATTTAGGAGGACTGTTATTTTTTCTATGCCAAATTCCTCCCGGGCTTCAATCATCTCTGTAGTAATGTTGTCTGGTCCGGGGCTTTTCCTGGTTTCATCTTTTTCAGTGCTGCTCTGACTTCATCTTTCATTATGGGTGGTCCTTCAAAGTTCTTTTTTATAATGTGTTCTTCGTTTCTGTTATCCTCAAAAAGGTCTTTAATGTACTCTCCCCATCTGTCTAATACCTTGTCTTTTTCCATGATAAGCGTGCCATCTTTTGATTTTAAGCAACAGTTGATGTGCATGTATTTTTCCTGTGAACAATTTCTTCAATTCGTCTGTACATACCCTGAGGATCCATTTTGTGTCGTTCTTCTATCTCTTTGCATTTTGTGTTCAGCCAAGCTTCCTTAGCTTCATTGCACCTATACCTGATTTCTTTGTTTATCTTCCTGTATATCTCCTCGTTTCTCTTTGCCTTCCTCCTTTTCTCCATCAGGCCCGAAATTTCATTAGTCATCCAGCTCTTTTTTGCTTTTCTATTTGCCTTAGGGATTTCCTCACAAGCTTCATTTACAGAACTTCTCATTTTCAACTTTTTCCATTGTTCCTCACTGTCACCAACGTCTTCAGAGCACTGAATTTGTTTTGAACATTTACATTAAATTTTTGACGTATCATTTCATCTGTCTTCAAGAGTCCAAGGTTTAGTTTGATGTTGCTTTTGGTCTGTTAAGATAAGTAATATGATAATGAAATGACATGTCATGTTAAGGATCACACAAAACATAAGTATCAAAACAATAAAACAATAAAATGACATACTATTTGAAGGATCTTACGAAACGCTGTGAAATGTGTGGGCAACTAAAGGGAGATGATTGTGTATAATCCACGGTCCAGAATTTTTTTTTTAAAAAACTCAATAAAGAGAGAATATCAGATGCACCACTTGGTCGCTCTGATATCTAACTGATCGTATCATTCGTCTAACGTATTCATTTCATTTTCTTTTTACATATATGTAAATGACGGTATAAAATTGTACACAGGGGCGACTACCATGATGGAAGGTGAGCTAACTCGTCGGTATAATTGCTGTTGACTTGCACGTTAAGCGCAGTGCTGTTCTTTTCATTTCTGCTATTTCATTTTTCCTATGGTATTGTTTATCTAATCGTCTTACAACAACAACAACAAAAACAGCAACAACAAAATCCCCTTGACTTTGTCAGCTCATCTTCTTGGAACTTGCCAAGGTGTGTCGTGGTATGTAAGTGGTAGTGGGGTAGGGTTAGATCTTGCAGAGGGTTTTGTTGTTGTGTTCAAACCTTAGCATGGTTTGACAGTAGACGGCCTTTGGAAGGCTTATCACTGATTTGAACATTCCTGCTGTTCAGCCTTTTTACCTGTCTTACTGCCTGATAGAAAGAAACTCTAGGGAGAGCTAGACAACAGAAGGTCTTCAGAGAAGTAACCCCCTTTAGACAAGTGTTTCGGCCCTGAACTCCTTACACTCTCGGGGGGCCGGGCCACATCCAGGTCATGACTCCTGGATGCCCTTCTGCTGTTGTCTTTTTTTTTTTTTTTTTTTTTTTTTTTTTCCCCACGCCGGGGAGCGAACCTGGGCGATTCTGCGCTTCAAAACTGCGGTACGCGGTTTTACCAATGTGCTAACGGGGCACACATCATCTGTAGGGAATTTAATCCTTATGAAGTTCACTTTGGTTCCTCCTTGCCCAGATCCAGTTGAGCTCCTTTCTGCTGCCTCTGCCATCGCTTTAAGGGCTCTGGTCCTCTTCTTCCCAGAAATGGCGAGTTGCTTCATGAGATCATAAGCGGAGGTGCCCACAAACCCTCTTGCCCCGACCTCTATGGCGAAGATTTTACCCGCAGACCTGCTTTCTTCAGGGTGCTGGCAAGACCGGCGTATTTTTCGGTCTTGTAGATATGTGCTTCTTCCATTCTGCTTTCGTATGGCACAGTGAGTTCAATCAGAATCACTTGTTTCGAGGAGTCAGAGTGGAGAGCGATGACTGGTCTCATGCCTGTCTTGCTGATGACATCTGGGTAATTTCTCCACTCTGGGAGGTCTGCTGTACACTCCCAGTCGACTGCTCCATCCAGAAGACCCTTTGGCAATGTGCTGGTTGTCATAGCAATTTCGGGCCAGACCTGTTTCCCTCCTGCTTTGTAGAACGTTGTCATAGCAATTGGTGCGTTTGGGGTCATGGTTTTTTCGCTAACCACGTCTGTGATCACTTTCAGAACTTGGTTGTGCCTCCATGTATACCTTCCCTGGGCTAGCGCTACTTTGCAAGAGCTTAGGACATGTTCCACTGTTTGTTTCTTCTAACAGAGCGGACATGCTGGGTCATCTGATTCCCCCATTTCACTAAGTTTGCATTCGAGGGGAGCAGGTCATATACAGATCTGAGGAAGCTTATCCTTAGAGGAGCCATGTGCCACATATCGTTCCAGCTGAGACTTCTTTGGAGTGCACTGTCCCATGTTGTCCATTGCCCCTGTTGACCTTGCTGGACTGCCTTCTGCACTCTTTTGACATCTTCTTCTTTCTTCAACTCCTGTATGATCATGTCTCTTTTTTCCTTCCTTTTGGCTTTGGACCACCACTGCATTTTTGTTGCTCCCAGTCCCTGTCTGTTGGTTTGCGTGTGTCCAATTATTTCTTTGATGCTGAGGTTTCTCTTGGCATTGTTTACAGCCTCTTGGACTTTCCATTTTCTGCCAGTTCTCAGCTTTGGCTGAACTGATCTCACGATATTGTCTTCCGATTCCTCCAGCATGCTCAACAGTCTTGCTTTTCCAACTTTGTATTCCTCCACTATGGATTTGAGAGGTAGCTTCAGCATTGCTTGACGACAGTAGAATGCAACATCAGTGAGACCAGGTGGGACACCGAGCCATTTTCTTGTGTATTTGTTGATTTTGGCTTCCATTGCTTCCACTGTGCTGGTGCAAATGTCATAGATTAGCAGTGGCCACAGCAGCTTTGGTATCAGCATGAACTGTAGACACCAGACTTTGTATTTGCCTGGCAGTCCGCATTATCTATTTTCTTCAGGCCTTCTTCTGCTGTTTGCTTGGTTTCACATCCCCTTTGTGTGTCTTTCAGGGAGTCATCATACCATCTTCCGAGACTTTTTACTGGCTCTTCTGTGACAGTGGGGATGGCTTGGTTGGCTACCATGAATTTGACTGAATCTGCCACTTTTCCTTTTCGCAGTGAGAGACTTCGGGATTTCTTTGGTTTGAACCTCATTCTTGAAGAGGCCACCAGCTCATCCAGCTGCTTTAAGATTTGGTGTGTCTCTTCCTCATCCGTGGACAAGACTGTTGTGTCATCCATGAAAACTTTCAGAGGAGGCATCTGGTATCCATCTCCCAGATTCACTGGACCTGAACTCTTCATTGCAGCTTTCAAGATGACTTCCATTGCCAACACGAACAGTATGGGAGAGATTGCACAGCCCATTGCAATGCCCATCTCTAGGTCTATCCAGTCCGTGGTGTATTCTTTGGTAGAGAACCGCATTGAGAACCCTTGGAAATACTTCCTCAGCATTGTTCGGATGTTTTCTGGGATGTGATACATTTCAAGAGCCAGCTGGATCATATCGTGTGGAACTGATCCATATGCATTCGCCAGATCAAGCCAAACTACGTCAATGTCTCTTTGTCTGTTCTTGCTTTTTGGATGGCATCCCAAATCAACGTGGCATGTTCCAAGCATCCAGGTATTCCTGGTATGCCTCCCTTTTGGACTGACATATCCAGATACTTGTTTTCAGTCAGGTATTTTTCAATCTTGCTGCCATAACAGAGAAGAAGATTTTCCCCTCGACGTTCAGAAGTGATATTGGCCTGAACTGGTTGATGCTGCTGGAGTTCTGCTCCTTCGGAATGTACACTCCTTCAGCTCTCATCCATTGGTCGCTGATCTTCTGGTTCCTCCATGCTGATCGAATCATCTTTTGGAGCCACTCGAGCACTTTTGGGATTTCTTGTAGAGCAGGTATGGTATTCCGTTTGGTCCAGGTGCTGACTTGGCTCTGGCTTTCTTTACTACGTTCTTCACTTCATCCAGTGTTGGTGGTTTGTTATTGAATTTTCCTACTGGCGCTGCAGGCCAAACCAGATTCTGGATTTCAAGTGGTGCCTCGCGCTGAGAATCGAAATATGTTTCCCTGAGATGCTGCTCTAGGGTTTCCTTGCCCACTGTGAGAGTCCCTGATTTGGGTTGTTCAAACAGCTTTCTTGCAAAGTCAAAGGGATCTTTGAAGAAACGATCTTGAGTCTTCTTCTTTTTGCTCTTTCTTCGCCTTGCTGATTCCACTTTGCTGAGAGCATTGTGTTTGGCTTTCAGATCTTTCCAGAGTTCCAGGAGCCCTTGCTTCTCGAATTCTGAGGCAGTTTTCATTCGCTTTTTAAGCTTCCTTTTCTCCCCCCGGATGCTCTCCATCTGTTGCTGTCTTCTGGATTTCTGGGGAGGCGTTTTTGTCTTTGGCTGCTTCACTCCATAAGTGTCCCTGCAGATAGAGTATATGATGTCTCCGTATGTGTCAAGTTTGTGTTCCAGCGTACTGTTCCCTATTAGCGCATTCAGCTTAAGGACAAGTTCCTCATCTAATTTCTCCCATTGTTCTTTTGCACCGGCAGGCGGCAAATTGAGTTTTTCACGTTTGGCGTTAAGAGCTTGTGCTTGGATATTTTTCCGTAATATTTTGGACATGAAATTGTTGACAGATCAGGTAGAAAAGTGATAAGTTAGGGAGCACAGACCATACTCATTGACCACATTGATCACTTGAATGTGTGTGCGTTTTCGTGTGTGTTGGCATATAAAAACTTGTATTTACCTCAATACATTTGTCTTACTTATACATGTATGCATCTTATATTCTTTTATCCTTCTCTCCTAACTCAATGAAGAGTGTCTTTGGGCTCATCATCATCAAGTGCCTTGCCACATGGCGTTGGCGATCATGTCCCTCCATATGTATCTATCCCTTGTTGCTGCAAGCACATCCTCCACCCTCTCTGTCCTCAGCCATTCCGAAAGTCCGTCCAATATTTTCTCTTTGGGTCTACCTGGTATTCTTTCCCTCCAGCTTTCCTGTTGTGACCAGGTGATGCAGCAGTCCAGCTATTAAGCACCTCACACAACGGATAGAAGGGAAAAAATAAAACTGCAAGCCAGCAGTACTGGTCCTCACCAGACCCACGACCACGTAACTACTCGCTGGGGTATCAGAGAGATAGTAGAATTCTGTCTGGGTGTATGTACAAAGCAGTGACAGTAACCCTCTTTCCCCCTCAAACCCCAAACACCATCTCCATCATTGACTTTTTCATATCTGAAAGCCCCGTAATAGTAGTCACGACTAGCTCGACCTACAGGTACAAAAATATTCTATTTGGCCACACCTGGATCATAAACTTCAAATACCCATAAAAATAATAAAAATGAAAAAAATAATGAAAGGAATAAGACTGAATCTGCCCAACTTCATTCAGGCGGTCAATCAGATAGTGACATAACCAGGTATACAGCACTGTAACCAGGTATACAGCACTGTCATTGCCTGTACTGTGATGATATACACCTCCCCCATCTTCTTATCCTGCACGACTCTGCCTATGTTCAATCAGATAGTGACATAACAAGTGTATACAGCACTGTCATTGCCTGTACTGTGATGATCCGCACGTCCCCCAGGTTCTCATCCTACATGACATTGCCATACAAGAAGTGGAGAAGGAGAAAAATGAAAAATCGTACACATTTAAAGTCAACTCGTAGGATATGTCATCAGTAGACCACTAGACCCTGAATCCGGAAACTAGCAGCTCAGATGCCATTTATATTTACGCTGGATGAATGACATCAAGAAACACAGGGTTGAAGAAATTAGCAAGCACCCTATCTAAACCATGAGAAAACTCCAAAACACACACACACACACACACACACACACACACACACACACACACACACACACACACATATATATATATATATATATATATATATATATATATATATATGCACACACACACACGAGTCATACAGTCAAAACATCACAAGAAGAACTCCATTAAAAAGTTGAACTTTATAATATCGTAGTATACACCATACAGCACACAAGGCATTTCATTTCTATGGCATACTAACACTAGACGCAAACTACGCTTTGGAGACGAATGTCATTACAACCAGAAAGGAATATGCCTACTTATACCATTCGTGAGTTACGCCTAGCAGGCAGCATAACTTCGTTGCTCTTAGCATTTCGTCTCGTTAGTGTGGAAGTGTGTATTGTGTCGCTGTGATTTTGGTGTCTGCTGTTTCGTAATGGATTGGACTTTATTTTGGTATGTGTTTTGTACAATGTTAACTTTTGAATGTCGTGTGATCTGGTTTGCTTTTGTTTTAAATTTCGCCAACAGCCTTCATTGCCACAATCCGCCATTTCAAACAGTTCGACGTAAACACTTCTTTCTGCACGAGAAATCCGTTTCCTCCAGTTTCAACCCTTCTTTCTTCACAGACAGGCGCTTGCAAGAGTCATTTTCTCCGCCACGCTCTCCTACTTTTGTTTATACACGTGAACAACTCCTGGTCGTAACCCCTTCAACTCTGAAGCCCTCTGCTGTCTCTGCCATCAAGAATCTTGGCATTGGCTACCATCTTCCGAAAACACGTACCCACAGAGGTGGACGCCGAAAACAAAGAAAAATAACTGTGTTAAGCTCCAGATTTGGCCAACATGATACTAAAAATCCACAGGTGCATGAAGTTTATCACCCTACAACTTCGAATCTGCCACTGAAACTGGACAATTCTTCTCCATGTGTCGACACCAAACCTTCAGTCAATGTCAGAAATTTGATTGACATTCCTCTTCTTCCTGCTGCTGCCACTTCTCACAATGCAACATCCATGAACCTAGCTATCTTCAATGCTCAGTCTGCTTGCCCGAAAGTGAAACGGTCAGCTATGAATTACTTCATTACTGAACACAATGTTGACATTTTCTGTGTCACCGAAACGTGGTTCAAATCTGAGGGTGATGAACCGAAAGTGAAGGATCTGGCACCTCCGGGATTTAAGACATTCTCTTTCCCACGGTCATCCCGTGGAGGTGGCATCGCTCTCGTCATTGCTTCTCCCCTTCTGCCATATGTTTCGGGGGCTGCCCAGTTTGTCACAGGCCCAGTTTGTCACAGGCCCAGTTTGTCACAGTGGGTAGACTACTTGCTACCTCCATGCTACCCTACCCTATCTTCGGCCTGCACCAAGTGTAGGCTTGGGCGGGTTCGAAACCGGGTTCGAATTGGTGGTGTACAGATAGTCCCTCTAAAATGTCAGTTCAGCTTGTGTTGTTCAAAATTTCTTCCTTTTTGTATGCAAATCAAAGCAAATTACTCTGTAAAAATTTCAACAATGAATGTTCTTTGGTTAAAAACAATTGAAAAATAAAATTCTATTCATACAATCAATCAATCATTCATTTACTGTTTTTGAGAGTGTCAGTGATAACTTCCATCATGCAGGGCACAGTCGAGGGTGGGCGCAAGCGAGGACGACAAAGAAAGAGCTGGTTCGACAACATCAAAGAGTGGACGGACATGACCCAGACCCTGCCAGACCTCTTGGTGCAGGCCGAAGATAGAGTGACAAACTGGGCTGTGTCCGGCTTTCCCTTCCACCACTCCTCATTTGAACTTGTACAACTGACTCTGTCTTTTCCTCAATCTTGCGCCCACATTTTCTGCCTCTATAGACCACCACCAAACAGAAAGAACCATCTGTCTGACTCTGATTTTGTTGACCAATTTCATGACCTCTTAGAATACTGCAACAATCTGAAAGGATCTTTAATTCTGACCGGCGACTTCAACATCCACTACGACGTACCCTCCAACAATCTGACTGCAAAGACTACCGAGTTACTCAACACCTTCGACCTAACTCAAGCCATCCAAACTCCAACCCACATTAAAGGACATACACTAGACTGGCTTGTACACAGAGACAGTGACAATATCCTCCAGTCCACTGATGTCATTCAAACTCTCCCTTCTGACCACTACTGCATCCTGAGCCAACTTCAACTATCAAAACCTCCTCCACGTCAAATCTACGTCATGGCCAGAAACCTGTCAACCATCGACTTTCCATCGTTCAACAGCAACCTCCATTCCCAACTCCTCAATTCTCAGCCAACTTCTGCCGACGATCTTGACGCTGTCCTCCGCAATTGCCTCGATCAGCATGCTCCAACCACCCAAAGGAAGGTCTCTCATCGTCCCCCTTCACCCTGGTATGCTGCCGCTGGACCTCAGCTCCAGGCTGCCAAGCGTGAGAGAAGACGTGCTGAGAGACGGATGATCAAACACAAATCAACTGTGCATAAACAATCCTTCCAGTCTGCAAAGAAAGCATTTGATAAACTTGTCCATAGTGCAAAGGTTTCATTCTATAATGCTAAAATTACGTCTGCCACAACTTTTAAACAGCTCTTCAACATTACTAACACTCTTCTCTGTAAAACTAAAAACAGCCCTATACCTTCTCATGTTCCACCTGCTGACCTTCCTCTAGCATTCTCTAACTTCTTTAATGGGAAACTTTTTGACATTCGTGATAGTCTCGATTCGCAAAATACCCCTCCTCTTTCAATGCCTGAACCAACCTTCTCTGGCTGTCCACTGACATCCTTTCAGCCTGTCTCTGAGTCTTTTGTGAAGAAAACTATCAAGGACTCTGCTATCAAAACCAGTGAATTAGACCCCCTCCCCGGCTTCTGTTTTGACACAATGTTTGGATACTCTACTCCCATTCTTTACATCTGTCATCAATCATTCACTGGTGTCAGGCATCTTCCCAAGCTCATTCAAATCAGCTATTGTCAAACCTCTCCTAAAGAAACCTTCTCTTGATCCAGATATTCTCAAAAACTACCGGCCTGTCTCCAATCTCCCCTTTCTTTCCAAGGTAACTGAAAAAATTATTTTACACCAACTTCTAGAACATCTTGAATCAAACCATTTATTATATCCCAATCAGTCAGCATATAGATCAGGACATAGCACTGAAACTGCTTTATTGAAAATTGTGAACGATCTTCTGACATCCCTTGATGATGGTGACATTTCTCTTCTCTCTCTCTTAGATTTGTCTGCTGCCTTCGACACTATAGACCATGAGATACTGCTTTGGCGCCTCCACAACTGCTACGGAATTTCTGGCTCCGCTCTCTCCTGGTTTCAGTCATATCTCTCTGACCGCACACAGACTGTATCTGTAAATGGCTTGCCCTCCACCTCCCTCAGCCCTCAGATATGGCGTTCCTCAAGGATCCGTCCTGGGTCCAGTTCTCTTTGTTTTGTACACGCAGCCTCTCGCAAATATTATTCTCCGCCATTCTGTATCACATCATAGCTTCTCAGATGACAATCAAATTTACAATTCTGGTCCCATCTCTAATGTAAACAACATCGTACAAACCACTAAAGCCTGCATTTCCGACGTGAAAGACTGGATGACTTGCAACAAATTACAACTAAACCAAGACAAAACTGAAATGATTTTCATTACTCCTAAAAAACTTCTCAACTGTGACTTAATTCCATCTTCCATATCACTGAATGGGACAGACATCACCCTCTCCCAAAAAGTTAAGAATCTAGGTGTCACCATCGACAACACTCTTAACTTTCAGCAGCATGTCTGAAACATCTGTCGTGTCTGTTACCTTGAACTTCGTAGAATAGGTTCCATCCGTCATCTCCTTACTCTCGAAGCTACTAAAATATTAGTTTGTGCTTTCGTTCTTTCTCGTCTTGACTATTGTAATTCCCTTCTGTCTGGTTCCCCAAAACAGCTCCTTGACAAACTTCAGAAAGTACAGAACCATGCCGCTCGGCTAGTATTTCGGTCTTCCAAATTTCAGCATGTCTCTCCTCTTCTCCAAGACTTGCATTGGTTACCTGTGTTGAAAAGGATCCAACATAAAATTGCTGTTCAGTGCTTCAGATACTTCGACAATTCTATTCCCTCTTACCTGTCTGAATATCTTCAACTATACGTTCCATCTCGTCATCTTCGTACCTCAGCCGATACCCGCTTATTTCGAATCCCAACTTTTCGAACAAAATCATATGGTGAGCGATCCTTTTCTTTTCAAGCCCCTTCCTCATGGAATTCACTTCCCTACCCGCTGAGGCACAAAACAAGTCTTCAGTCATTTAAATCTGGCTTGAAAACGCATCTCTTTCCTCTCTGAAATTTATTAACCTAAAAGAGCTATGCTGTCTGCGCGCTAGCGTGCTTCTGTGTATGTTATTGCTGTGCGCCTATAGATATGTCTCGGGGTGGGAGGAGGATATGTGTGTGTGTGCCAGAGAGTAGGTACTAATATTTGATATTATTAACGGTGTGTATGTGCTTGTGGGATGGAGTGACAGAGGTCCGCCATGTATGATGAAAATTATATTAGGCCTATGTTTCTATGTTCGATGTAATGTGTATTGTATAGTTTGTAAGCGCTTAGGGCTTTCCAGAAAGATTAGGCGCTCTAAATGCCCTTAATAATAATAATAATACTTGCTGGGAACATCAGAAGCTATGTTGATGGGCTTTTCTGGGCCATATCCACATTCAAATGGCAAATGGCACAACCTTCAGGCAGGCTGACAAGTTTAAATATCTGGGAACGGTCATCTCACCAGACGGTATATGCGCATCAGAAATAACCAGCAGAATAAGCCATGCCAAAACAGCATTCAAAAAGATGAAAAGCATTCTTACTAACACATGCCTATCCATTAACATCAGGAAGAGAGTTTTTGAATATTATATAGAACCGATGCTGTTGTACGTTTGTGATGCGTGGCAGTCAACACGCAAACTCAGAACAAAATTGAGGCAATTGAAATATGGTTTCTAAGAAGAATGTTGAGAGTTCCATGGACAGCAAGGAAAATAAACGAGACAGTCTTGAAGGAGGCAGACACAAGAAGATCATTAATAAAGAAGATTACGAAAAGACAAGCAATATTTATAGGACATATTATGAGGAAAGGGGAATTAGAGCACTTTGTCACAACAGGAAAGCTGGAGGGAAAGAGAATATCGGGTAGACCCAGGGAGAAAATATTGGATGGACTTGCAGGGTGGCTGAAGACAGAGAGGGTGGAAGAGGTACTTGCAGTGACAAGAGTAGGTTCATGTTGAAAGCTACGTTCGTCAACGCCATGCGGCAGGGCACATGATGATGACGATGACGCAGATTCAAACAATACCAGAGAATATGGAGTGGAAACAAACACAGAACCGAGGACCACTACATCCTGTGTTATAAACGAAACGAATGACATTAGACTTTATTCCAACAATGTAGCAGTGAAGCGTTCCAGTACATTGCAAAAAGACGTAAAGACTCTCTAAACTACTACATGCAAAAATGACAAGAGGAGCCTACACATATTTGGCAGGAGGAATGGCAGGAGGAACGTACACAGAACTGGCAGGAGAAACGTACACACAACAGGCAGGAGGAACGTACACACAACAGGCAGGAGGAACGTACACACAACAGACAGGAGGAACGTACACACAACAGGCAGGAGGAATGTACACACAACAGGCAGGAGGAATGTACACACAACAGGCAGGAGGAATGTACACACAACAGACAGGAGGAATGTACACACAACAGACAGGAGGAATGTACACACAACAGACAGGAGGAACGTACACACAACAGACTGGAGGAATGTACACACAACAGACAGGAGGAATGTACACACAACGGACAGGAGGAAATGTACACACAACAGACAGGAGGAACGTACACACAACAGACAGGAGGAATGTACACACAACAGACAGGAGGAACGTACACACAACAGGCAGGAGGAACGTACACACAACAGACAGGAGGAACGTACACACAACATGCAAGAGGAATACACACAACAGGCAGGAGGAATGTACACACAACATGCAGGAGGAATACACACAACAGACAGGAGGAACGTACACACAACATGCAGGAGGAACGTACACACAACAGGCAGGAGAAACGTACACACAACAGGCAGGAGAAACGTACACACAACAGACAGTAGGAACGTGCACACAACAGACAGGAGGAACGTGCACACAACAGACAGGAGGAACGTGCACAGAACTGGCAGGAGGAACGTACATACAACAGACAGGAGGAACGTAACAGACAGGAGGAACGTACACAGAACTGGTTGGAGAAACGTACACAGAACTGGCAGGAAAAATGTAAACACAACAGGCAGGAGAAACGTACACACAACAGGCAGGAGGAACGTACACAGAACAGGCAGGAGAAACGTACACACAACAGGCAGGAGGAACGTACACAGAACAGGCAGGAGGAACGTACACACAACAGACAGGAGAAAAGTACACACAACAGGCAGGAGGAACGTACACAGAACAGGCAGGAGGAACGTACACACAACAGGCAGGAGAAACGTACACACAACAGGCAGGAGGAACGTACACAGAACAGGCAGGAGAAACGTACACACAACAGGCAGGAGGAACGTACACAGAACAGGCAGGAGGAACGTACACACAACAGACAGGAGAAAAGTACACACAACAGGCAGGAGGAACGTACACAGAACAGGCAGGAGGAACGTACACACAACAGACAGGAGGAAGTACACACAACAGGCAGGAGGAACGTACACACAACAGACAGGAGGAACGTACACAAACAGCAGGAGGAACGTACACACAACAGACAGGAGGAACAAAGTACACACAAACAGGCAGGAGGAACGTACACAGAACAGGCAGGAGGAACGTACACACAACAGACAGGAGGAACGTACACACAGCAGACAGGAGGAAGTACACACAACAGACAGGAGGAACGTACACACAACAGCAGGAGGAAGTACACACAACAGACAGGAGAAACGTACACACAACAGACAGGAGGAACAGTACACAAACAGACAGGAGGAACGTACACACAACAGACAGGAGGAACGTACACACAACGGCAGGAAAAAGTACACAGAACAGGCAGGAGGAACGTACACACAACAGGCAGGAGGAACGTACACAAGCATGACAGGAGGACGTACACAAACTGGCAGGAGAAAAGTACACAGAACAGCAGGAGAAAAGTACACAAACAGACAGGAGGAACGTACACACAACAGACAGGAGGAGCGTACACAGAACTGACAGGAGGAGCGTACACAGAACTGGCAGGAGGAACGTACACACAACAGACAGGAGGAGCGTACACAGAACTGGCAGGAGGAACGTACACACAACAGACAGGAGGAGCGTACACAGAACTGGCAGGAATAACGTACACAGAACTGATGTGGAAGCGCACTCAATGGCATCCCCCCCCCCCTCCAAAAAAAAAAATCTCTATAACACTACCATCACAACACGACATTTAACCACAGTAGGTCCACGCATACAAACTCAGACAACCACCACTGATACATGGAGAAAATAGCTCCAACACCTTGGAGCCACTACTTGGAGAAATCACAAAGCTGGTGGGGCAATTAACCATCAACATACTAGGACTATGGCAACTATTCCTACAATTGTTATGGACAATATGAACAGTACTAGAAACTATTGAACAGACATTACTGGAAAAACTAGAAATTTTTTATCACGGAACATAATGAGCTATACAGAAAAAAATGATGAGATTGATATGAACACATTTCAAGACCAAGAAGTTGTACCAATGAACCACCAAGTTGTGGCAGATGGTCTTTTCTTTCGATACATCATACAATAGTTCTCTCCCTTACAGTGGTATCTGCACGCAGTTCCAGGACAGGTTCTCGGCAAATTACGGCAAACTCCGTCACAGTTCGTCAGCTCCACAGCTGGGCTTCCCTGGCTGCGTGGCTGGGTGTTAAATCCATCACGGAAATTAATTAGATATCACGTGGGTGGGCTGGTCTTCCACAGCAATCCAGCAGGTCTCTGAGCAAAAATGATGAGCGGTTCTTACGTATGGCTCCATATTTCTGATTTTTTTCAAGACGTGGACTGAGTTTATCAATGACTACCTTGTTCAGTCAAAAGATGAAGGCTGAGCTTATGCATGGCTACCTATTTCAGCCACAAGTAGCCTGTTCTCCTGTATGGTTACCTATTACAGCCACGACAAGTAGCCTGTTCTCCTGTATGGCTACCTATTTCAGCCACGACAACTAGCCTGTTCTCCTGTATGGCTACCTATTTCAGCCACGACATGTAGACTGTGATCACGTATGGCTACCTATTTCAGCCACAACATGTAGACTGTCATTATGCATGGCTACCTATTTCAGCCAAGACATGTAGACTGTTCTCCTGTATGACTACCTATTTCAACCACGACATGTAGACTCTGATCATGTATGACTACCTATTTCAACCATGACATGTAGACTATGATCATGTATGGATACCTATTTCAACCACGACATGTAGACTGTGATCATGTATGGCTACCTATTTCAACCACGACATGTAGACTGTGATCATGTCATGACTACCTATTTCAGTCACGACATGTAGACTGATCACGTATGGCTACCTATTTCAACCATGACATGTAGACTATGATCATGTATGGCTACCTATTTCAGCCACGACATGTAGACTATGATCATGTATGGCTACCTATTTCAACCACGACATGTAGACTATGATCATGTATGGCTACCTATTTCAACCACGACATGTAGACTATGATCATGAATGGCTACCTATTCCAACCACGACATGTAGACTGTGATGATGTATGACTACCTATTTCAGTCACGACATGTAGACTGATCATGTATGGCTACCTATTTCAACCACGACATGTAGACTGTGATCATGTATGGCTACCTATTTCACCCACGTCATGTAGACTATGATCATGTATGGCTACCTATTTCAGCCACGACATGTAGACTATGATCATGATGGCTACCTATTTCAGCCATGACATGTAGACTATGATCATGTATGGATACCTATTTCAGCCACGACATGTAGACTGATCATGTATGGCTACCTATTTCAGCCACGACATGTAGACTTTGATCCTGTATGGCTACCTATTTCAGCACAACATGTAGACTGTGATCATGTATGGCTACCTATTTCAGCCACATGTAGACTGTGATCATGTATGGCTACCTATTTCAGCCACGACATGTAGACTTGATATGTATGGCTACCTATTTCAGCCACACATGTAGACTTGATCATGTATGGCTACCTATTTCAGCCACGACATGTAGACTGTTATGTATGGCTACCTATTTCAGCACGACATGTAGACTGTGATCATGTATGGCTACCTATTTCAGCCACGACATGTAGACTGTATTCACTGTATGACTACCTATTTCAGTCCACACATGTAGACTGTGATCATGTATGGCTACCTATTTCAGCCACGACATGTAGACTGTTCTCCTGTATGACTACCTATTTCAGCCACGACATGTAGACTGTGATCATGTATGGCTACCTATTTCAGCCACGACATGTAGACTGTTCTCCTGTATGACTACCTATTTCAGTCACGACATTAGACTGGTTCTCCTGTATGGCTACCTATTTCAGCCGCACACATGTAGACTGTTCTGTATGCTCCTATTCCAACATGTAACTGTGTCGTATGGCTACTATTTCAGCCACGACATGTAGACTGTTCTCCTGTATGGCAACCTATTTCAGTCCGACATGTAGACTGTTCTCCTGTACGGCTACCTATTTCAGCCACAACATGTAGACTGTTCTCCTGTACGGCTACCTATTTCAGCCACGACATGTAGACTGTTCTCCTGTATGGCAACTATTTCAGTCACGACATGTAGACTGTTCTCCTTGTACGGCTACCTATTTCAGCAATGACATGTAGACTGTTCTCTTAGATGGCTACTTATTTCAGCCACGACATGTAGACTGTTCTCCTGTATGGCTACCTATTTACAACACAAATGTAGACTGTTCTCCTGTATGGCTACCTATTTCAGCCACGACATGTAGACTGTTCTCCTGTATGGCTACCTATTTCAGCCACGACATGTAGACTGTTCTCCTGTATGACTACCTATTTCAGCCACAACATGTAGACTGTTCTCCTGTATGACTACCTATTTCAGCCACGACATGTAGACTGTTCTCCTGTATGACTACCTATTTCAGCCACGACATGTAGACTGTTCTCCTGTATGGCTACCTATTTCAGCCACAAAATGTAGACTGTTCTCCTGTATGGCTACCTATTTCAGCCATGACATGTAGACTGTTCTCCTGTATGGCTACCTATTTCAGCCACGACATGTAGACTGTTCTCCTGTATGGCTACCTATTTCAGCCACGACATGTAGACTGTTCTCCTGTATGACTACCTATTTCAGCCACAAATGTAGACTGTTCTCCTGTATGGCTACCATTTTTCAGCCACGACATGTAGACTGTTCTCCTGTATGACTACCTATTTCAGCCATGACATTTAGACTGTTCTCCTGTATGGCTACCTATTTCAGCCATGACATGTAGACTGTTCTCTGTATGGCTACCTATTTCAGCCACGACATGTAGACTGTTCTCCTGTATGCACCTATTTCAGCCACGACATGTAGACTGTTCTCCTGTATGGGTACCTATTTCAGCCACGACATGTAGACTGTTCTCCTGTATGACTACCTATTTCAGCCATGACATGTAGATGTCTCCTGTAGGCTACCTATTTCAGCCACGAATGTAGACTTGTCTACCTGTATCGCCACCTATTTCAGCACCATGATGACTGTATTCATGTGTAGGTTATCTAGTCAACAAAACATGTAGATTGTGCTTATGTATGGCTACCTATTTCAGCGACATGTAGACTATTCTCTGTACGGCTACCTATTTCGACCACGAACATGTAGACTTTCTCTGTTATCGCTACCTATATTTCAGCCAACATGTAGACTATTCTCTGTACGGTCTTATTTCAGCCAGATAATGTAGACTGTTTTCCTGTATGGCACTATTTCAGCCACGAACTTGTAGATTGTGCTCACGAAGCTCACCTATTTACCTGATATTATGTGAACCAGAATAAACACGAAAATGAAACATGTACGCTTGTTTTGATGTAGACAGATTATTATTTCAAGCAAAATTATGTAACTGTGTTTTTGTTTGGTTATTTATTTCAGCCAAACATGTAGACTGTGTTTTTGTTTGGTTATTTATTTCAGCCAAAACATGTAGACTGTGTTTTTGTTTGGTTATTTATTTCAGCCAAAACATGTGGACTGCGTTTATGTTTGGTTATTTATTTCAGCCATAACATGTAGACTGTGTTTATGTTTGGTTATTTATTTCAAGCTAAAACATGTAGACTGTGTTTATGTTTGGTTATTTATTTCAGCCATGACATGTAGACTGTGTTTATGTTTGGTTATTTATTTCAGCCATGACATGTAGACTGTGTTTTTGTTTGGTTATTTATTTCAGCCATGACATGTAGACTGCGTTTATGTTTGGTTATTTATTTCAGCCATGACATGTAGAAATGTGTTTTTGTTTGGTTATTTATTTCAAGCTAAAACATGTAGACTGTGTTTATGTTTGGTTATTTATTTCAGCCATGACATGTAGACTGTGTTTATGTTTGGTTATTTATTTCAGCCATGACATGTAGAATGTGTTTTTGTTTGGTTATTTATTTCAGCCATGACATGTAGACTGCGTTTATGTTTGTGTTATTTATTTCAGCCATGACATGTAGACTGTGTTTTGTTTGGTTATTTATTTCAGCCATGACACGTAGACTGTGTTTATGTTTGTTTATTTATTTCAGCCATGACATGTAACTGTGTTTATGTTTGGTTATTTATTTCAGCCAAAACATGTAGACTGTGTTTTTGTTTGGTTATTTATTTCAGCCATGACATGTAGACTGTGTTTTTGTTTGGTTATTTATTTCAGCCATGACATGTAGACTGTGTTTTTGTTTGGTTATTTATTTCAGCCATGACATGTAGACTGTGTTTATGTTTGTTTGTTTATTTCAGCCATGACATGTAGACTGTGTTTTTGTTTGGTTATTTATTTCAGCCATGACATGTAGACTGTGTTTTTGTTTGGTTATTTATTTCAGCCATGACATGTAGACTGTGTTTTTGTTTGGTTATTTATTTCAGCCAAAACATGTAGACTGTGTTTTTGTTTAGTTATTTATTTCAGCCAAACATGTAGACTGTGTTTATGTTTGTTTATTATATTTCAGCCAAAACATGTAACTGTGTTTTTGTTTGGTTATTTATTTCAGCCATGACATGTAGACTGTGTTTTTGTTTGGTTATTTATTTCAGCCAAAACATGTAACTGTGTTTTTGTTTGGTTATTTATTTCAGCCATGACATGTAGACTGTGTTTTTGTTTGGTTATTTATTTCAGCCATGACATGTAGACTGTGTTTTTGTTTGGTTATTTATTTCAGCCAAGACATGTAGACTGTGTTTTTGTTTGGTTATTTATTTCAGCCAGACAATGTAGACTGTGTTTATGTTTGTTTGTTTATTTCAGCCATGACATGTAACTGTGTTTTTGTTTGGTTATTTATTTCAGCCAAAACATGTAGACTGTATTTTTGTTTAGTTATTTATTTCAGCCAAAACATGTAGACTGTGTTTATGTTTGGTTATTTATTTCAGCCAAAACATGTAGACAGTGTTTTTGTTTAGTTAGTTATTTCAGCCATGACATGTAGACTGTGTTTATGTTTGTTTATTTATTTCAGCCATGAAATGTAGACTGTGTTTATGTTTAGTTATTTATTTCAGCCAAAACATGTAGACTGTGTTTATGTTTGGTTATTTATTTCAGCCAAAACATGTAGACATGTGTTTTTGTTTGTTATTTATTTCAGCCATGACATGTAGACTGCGTTTATGTTTGGTTATTTATTTCAGCCATGACATGTAACTGTGTTTTTGTTTGGTTATTTATTTCAGCCATGACATGTAGACTGCGTTTATGTTTGGTTATTTATTTCAGCCAAAACATGTAGACCGTGTTTATGTTTGTTTATTTATTTCAGCCATGACATGTAGACTGTGTTTATGTTTGGTTATTTTTTCAGCCAAGACATGTCGACTGTGTTTATGTTTGTTTATTTATTTCAGCCATGACATGTAGACTGTGTTTATGTTTGTTTATTTATTTCAGCCATGACATGTAGACAGTGTTTTGTTTGTTATTTATTTCAGCCATGACATGTAGACTGTGTTTATGTTTGTTTATTTATTTCAGCCAAGACATGTCGACTGGTTTTATGTATGGTTATTTATTTCAGCCAAAACATGTAGACTGGTTTATGTTTGTTTATTTATTTCAGCCAAGACATGTAGACTGTGTTTATGTTTGTTTATTTATTTCAGCCAAGACATGTAGACTGTGTTTATGTTTGTTTATTTATTTCAGCCAAGACATGTAGACTGTGTTTATGTATGTTTATTTATTTCAGCCATGACATGTAGACTGTGTTTATGTTTGTTTATTTATTTCAGCCAAGACATGTAGACTGTGTTTATGTATGGTTATTTATTTCAGCCAAAACATGTAGACTGTGTTTATGTTTGTTTATTTATTTCAGCCAAGACATGTAGACTGTGTTTATGTATGGTCACCTATTTCAATCGTGAGACGTAGACTGTATTTTATGTATGACTACCTATTTCTGCCAAGATGTATAGACTGTGTTTATGTATGCCTATCAGTTTCAGCCATATAGATGGTGTTTATGTGAGGCAACCTATTTCAGCCAAGGTATGTGGACTGTGTATATATATGGCTACGTATTTCAGCCATATAGACTGTGTTCATGTGTGGTTATCTATAACAGACAAAACATGTAGATTGTGCTTATGTATGACTACCTATTTCAGCCACGACATGTAGACTGTGATCATGTATGGCTACCTATTTCAGTCAGGACATGTAGACTGTGATTATGTATGGCTATATCAGATAGCTGTCTTTCTTTGTGCTCTGACCTAGCCAGGTGCATTTTTAAGCAATGCGCCTTTCATATTTATCATGATGGCACACTGACCTGAAACAAGTTGAAATACATATAATGCATGAATGAAATGACGAAGATTCCCCATACCGTATAAATCCCGTTTTGTTGTGTTTCTACAGTTAACAGTAAATTTATGTTAAAAGACAAAGAACATTGTGTGACAGCAGGGGACAATACAGTCATGTGAACCAAAACAGATGTCGATGTGAATGCATCATAATCTACTGTGGATTACATCATCACCTAATGTGTCTTAACTGACTGTGTCCTAACCCACTGTGCCATAACCTACTGTTCCATAACCTACTGTGTCATAACCTACTGTTCCATAAGCTGCTGTGTCATAACTGAGTGTATCCTAACCTACTGTGCCATAACCTACTGTGGATTACATCATAACTTACTGTCATAACGTACTGTGTCATAACGTACTGTGTCATACCCTTCTGTGTCATAACCTATGTGTCATCCCTAAGGCGGAGTGTGTGTGTGTGTGTGTGTGTGTGTGTGTGTGTGTGTGTGTGTGTGTTGTGTGTGTGTGTGTGTGTGTGTGTGTGTGTGTGAACGTGCCTGTGCAGTTGTAAGGGGGCAATTCGACGTGTATGGTAGTAGAAGTGAGACGTGTATGTAATTTGTGGACGTCCCCAAGATAAGATTGAAATCGACTCAAAATCACAAAAAAGCTCAAAATAATGTACTATTGCGTATAAAATATAAATTACACAATTTAAAAAATGTCCCATTATTACTACATATTTTCCTTGCAGTAATTTGGGGACATCCCTTAATTACTGCATCCCACTTACTCTGTTCTCCCAAATACCGAGTCACAGCTTTTCAGTCTTAGTCGGTTTAAAAGCGAATTTCTTTGGCTTCTTTTCTCTCTGAGATTGATCTATTGTTTTATTCATGGTTTTCTATTGTTATTGCTGTGTAAGTGCTAATGGTGTTGTTGTCGTTATTTTACCCTCTCTCTTTAAAAGAAAATGACAGATTTTGTTCTTGCGCAGTGCCATTGATAGATGTTTTTTACCAATTTACATTAGCGTTGATGAATTTTATGGTATTTTGTTTTAATAGTATAATGGAGAGAGAGAGAGAGAGTATGTGTGTGTGTGTGAGAGAGAGATTGTGTGTGTGTGTGTGTATGAGAGATTGTGTGTGTGTGTGTGTGTGTGTGTGTGTGTGTGTGTGTGTGTGTGTGTGTGTGTGTGTAAGAGAATAAGAGGGGGAGAGCGAACAGATGTTCCAGCATTGGAACATTGATATGAATGTATGCTTATGTGCATGTGAATGATCAAGCTGGTACGTGCCTATGTTTATATATTTCTAGTCATAATAATTAATAATTACAATATTTATATAGCGCAAAATCTTGATAAAATCAAATCTAAGCGCTGAACAGACACACACGCACGCACGCACACGCACGCGCACGCACGCACGCACCCACACACACACGCATGGCTATAAATGGGGAGAAAGAGTAAAAGCAATGGAAAATTATAGAGCATATTATATACAATTATATATTACAATGTGATTCCCCTCCATCTACTGACATCAGGTACAGATAAGGCCAGTTACTGACATCAGGTACAGCTACTGACCTCAGGTACAGCTACTGACATCAGGTACAGCTACTGACATCAGGTACACATAAGGCCAGCTACTGCCATCAGGTACAGCTACTGACATCAGGTACAGCTACTGACATCAGGTACAGCTACTGACATCATATACAGATAAGGCCAGCTACTGACATCAGGTACAGCTACTGACCTCAGGAACAGCTACTGACATCAGGTACAGATAAGGCCAGCTACTGCCATCAGGTACAGCTATTGACCTCAGTCATGAATGTACATTGACTGTTGAGCACAATTTATACAATAGATGCATTGGCAATACTTCTCTTGACCAAGATCTCTCTTGTCAAGGCCAAAAATTGTGGACATACATGGCTCACATTTCAGGGGTCAGCAGGTCAGTTCTTTGTTCCAAATATCAGTCGGTACTTGTGATACCAGCGCTTAGATTTGATTTTATCAAGATTTTGCGCTATATAAATATTGTAATTATTATTATTATTATGCCACCCCTACCATGTATGGCATGCACACAGGAGAGGAAGCCCCACTCTCTAGAACTAGCGGGGTAATTCCACATCCACGATAAGTTTGTTCTTTGTGATTATAGGCGTGCTCTCATCCACGATACGTGTGCTGTAAATGTCATTATTATCATTACAATTACTGCTGCTGCCCTGTTTACTGGTGTAATAATGGCCTCTCTTTTAAAGTTATTGACGAAGTGATCTAACAATCGTGTAGTACATGCATCTTACAACATTCCCATTTGTTTTTAAATTAGTGCATGGTCAAGACCCGGTTGAAAAAGCATCACATTTTGGATCCTCTGCTTCAGTTACCATTCCACTGTTTTACTTCACTGACTTTTCAAACAAGCTCATACACCACTTTGTTAGCAGAACATCATCAGTGCTTCATGCTTGTAGAAAGTCCAATGTCTCATCTTTAACGCTATTATATTGCTGACAATGAACGAAATGTCATATTTCATTCGGTCAGCTGATCACACTAGTTAGGCCTATTCGATTTTTCTCATATTACACTGATAGCAGACAAAACTGACAGGCACAGGCTGTACTGAGGTTGAAAGAGCACCCGCTGGCTTTTCACTGCCAACTCGTGCAGGCTATCATGGCTAAATGGCCACTGAAGCTGCGTGTTAGTTTTAGGCGACACCTTTCCCCCTTGCCTCCCCTCCCCGGTGAACTCTGGGTCAGCCAACACTGGAGCGGGAACTTAACCCGTTCAATCCTCACCGGCAAACATCAGTAGCGGCTAGTGAAACTGATGCTGTCATTCGTGTCAACAGCTTGAGTGGCTAAAAGATAAGAGCTCTGCAAACTAAGTGACCATGAAACCTCTTATCTGTCTGCCTTGAGTGATGGGATATAGCAGGTGTTCAGATGAGGAGCAGGGTGTGTTGGTAAGAAATGCTTAGTAGTATCCAAAGCGTGTGACAGTCGGTGACACTGAAAATCTGTTAGTAGTAAGAAACTTTGGGAGAGCCGGACAGCAGAAGGTCCTCAGAGTAGAAATCCCGTCAAGCAAGTGTTTCAGTCCTTAACTCCTGACACTCTAAGGGGGCTGTGCCACATCTAGATCATGAGTACTGATTGCCCCTCTGTCAGGCATGTAACCAGCAGTGAATAGTTGTCTGCTCTCCTTTGCTGTAGTTGATGTGTGGTTTGGTGGCAAGATTGGGTATTGGTAGCTTGGTTCGTCGATATATTTACAAGTGAATAAGTTTTGCTGCCGTGTCTAATCATAGCTGTTTATACACCTACGGGTCAGTAGGGGAGGTTGTGTTCTTAGTTTCGCCAGTGTGACGGGAGAAGATCACCAGTGTCCTGCGCCAGTCGTCGTTGCTGTCCATGTTGGCCTTGGCTCTACGATGAGGTGCACGTGACCGAGCTCCGATAATGTTACGAGCGTCCGAGGCAGGTGTGACTAGTGGGGCTTCTACGGCTGTGTCTTCCGGCAAGATCGGCAGTACTTCCATGCCACGAGCCTACGGCCCAGCCATTCTACTCAGCTTGTATTCCTTGGCGCCACCCTTCGCAGGACTCCACGTCTGCTGTAGCGAGCATCTTCGCGTCGTTCGGCGGTTGTTTCATTCGGCGCCTGTTTGCCATGCCAAGCATCAAGAGACTCGTTAGAGATTGGAAACCTTAGCATCAGAACGTCGTTATGGACAGAAATCGTCACCCTTTGAGAAACTAAGTGTTGAAGGGACTGAGACAAGTGGAATGTATATCGTGGTTAACTTAGGGTTTTATTGCCAGCGTTTATCTTCTGTGAGTGTATGCGTTTGCAGACTTTCTATGTGAATTCAGGGGGTTTGAAGATTTAAAAATGTATGCAATGTTGGTTTTGGGGTGCCACCCCTAGTAACTATTTAATTATGTGATCTGTGCGTATGTGATCTGTAGAGCCAAGACCAACATGGACAGCAAAATTAAATTCAAACACACCAAAATAGCAACATGGAACATCAGAACAATGATACAGAAAGGTAAATTAGACAACATCAAAATGGAGATGGAAAGGCTTAACATCAGTATTTTGGGACTGGGGGAAGTGAGATGGAAGGGGGCAGGCATGATAACATCAGGAGAATATACAGTGATATACTCTGGTGGTAATTCACATGAAAGAGGAGTAGGCATCATAATGGACAAAGACAAATCAAAAGCAGTTAAGGGATACTGGGCAGTGTCCGACAGAGTTTTACTGGTCAAATTGGGAGGCAAACCTTTTGATATCAACATCATACAGGTGTATGCACTAACATCCGCAAGTACTCACGAAGACATCGACAACTTCTACGAAGTTTTAGAGATGGCCAAGGTCCAATGTAAATCACAAGAAGTTACAGTCATAATGGGACATTTTAATGCTAAAGTGGGACAAGATAGGGTACAGGATATAGTTGGACCTCATGGCCTTGGTACACAAAATGAAAGGGGGGGGGGAGGAAACTTGTAGAATGGGCACAGATGAATGAGTTCATAATAGGAAACACCTGGTTTGAGCAGCCTAACAGAAGAAAATGGACTTGGATGAGTCCAGGAGATAATACCAAAAATCAAATTGACTACATCCTGATCAACAAAAGATTTAGAAATTCTTTAATGTCAGCAAAAACACTACCAGGCGCAGACTGCAACAGTGACCACAATCCTGTAGTGGGAAGTTATAGGCTGAAATTGAGGAAAGGAAACAGACCAAAAGCAACATCAAACTAAACCTTGGACTCTTAAAGACAGATGAAATGATACGTAAAAAAAAATAATGTACATGTTCAAAACAAATTCAGTGGACAAAGTTGAGAAGTTCTATAAATGAAGCTTGTGAAGAAATCCCTAAGGCAGATAGAAAAGCAAAAACAGCTGGATGACTAATGAAATTTTGGGCTTGATGGAGGAAAGGAGGAAGGCAAAGAGAAACAAGGAGATATACAGGAAGATAAACAAAGAAATCAGGTGCAATGAAGCTAAGGAAGCTTGGCTGAACACAAAATGCAAAGAGATAGAAGAACGACACAAAATGGATCCCTCAGGGTATGTACAGACGAATTGAAGAAACTGTCCACAGGAAAAATACATGCACATCAACTGGTTGCTTAAAATCGAAAGATGGCACGCTTATCATGGAAAAAGACAAAATACTGGACAGATGGGGAGAGTACATTAAAGACCTTTTTGAGGATGACAGAAACGAAGAACACATTATAAAAAAGAACTTTGAAGGACCACCCATAATGAAAGATGAAGTTAGAGCAGCACTGAAAAAGATGAAGCCAGGAAAAGCCCCAGGACCAGACAACATGAAGCCCTGGAGGAATTTGGCATAGAAAAAATAACAGTCCTCCTAAATGAGATTTATGACACTGGAAAAATCCCCAAAGATATGTCAAAATCAATTTTCATTGCACTTCCAAAGAAGACAGGGGCTATAGAATGCGAACTCCATCGCACAATCAGTTTGATGAGTCATGTAACAAAAATCCTGTTAAGAATAATCATGATGAGGACAAGGAATAGAATCAAAGGAGAAATAGCAGAAGAACAGTGTGGATTTGTGGAAGGGAAAGGAACTATTAATGCCATATACATCTTAAGAACTATCATAGAGAGGTCAGTTGAGAGGACAAGGCTTTGTAAATATGCTTTGTTGACTATAACAAGGCCTTCGATCGGGTACGACATAAAGAATTGATCAACCAACTGGAGAGACTCAATGTTGATGGAAAAGATCTACGAATAATCAGGAATATGTACTGGGAACAAACAGCTGCAATGAGAATAAAAAACACTATAAGCTCTTTTCAAAACATCAAAAGAGGAGTCAGACAGGGTTGTGTTTTGTCACCAGATCGGTTTTCACTATATAGTGAAAACATCATGAGAAACCTAGAAGGAGACCCTGGATTAAAGGTTGGAGGGAAAATGATAAACAACATTCGGTACGCAGATGGCACCGTGCTAATTGCAGAAAATGAAAGGGACCTACAAAACCTTGTGAATATACTAGAAATAAAAAGCAAAGGTAAGGTGTTGGAACAGCAGGAAGACTGAAGTCATGGTGATCAGTAAAAAACATGAAATCCCCTCCTGCAAAAAAACAGCAAATGGCACAATCTTGACACAGGTTAATAAGTTCAAATACATATGAACGGTCATTTCATCAGACGGCAGATGCACATCGGAAATAGCCGGCAGAATCGGCCAAGCCAAACCAGCATTCAAGAAGATGAAAAGCATTCTTATCAACAAATGCCTATCAATTAACATCAGGAAGAGAGTCCTTGAATGTTATATAGAACCAATACTGTTATACGGATGTGAGGCGTGGACAGTCAGCAAGAAAAGCCAGAACAAGATTGAGGCAGCTGAGATGTGGTTTCTAAGAAGAATGTTGAGAGTTCCATGGACAGCAAAGAAAACAAACGAGACAGTCTTGATGGAGGCAGACACAAGTAGATCACTCATAAGGAAGATTAGGAAAAGACAGGAAACATTTATAGGCCATTTTATGAGGAAGGGGGATTTGGAGCACCTGGTCACAACGAGAAAGCTGGAGGGAAAGAGAGCACCGGGTAGACCCAGGGAGAAAATGCTGGACGGACTTGCAGAGTGGCTGGGGACAAGGAGGGTGAGGGAGATGCTGGGGGCAACGAGAGATAGAGACAGATGGAAGTCCATGATCGCCAACGCCATACGGCAGGGCACCTGATGACGATGAAAAGTCAAAAGTCTGTAATTACTGGTTTCACTCATGAAACGTGTGCACACACACACACACACACACACACACACACACACACACACACACACACACGCGTGCGCACAAAAAAAAAAAGAATGGCAAAAATTATCATACGCCTTCTGTCTTTCCAGTTACCACTACTGTTAATAAACACTTACTGTATTTGTTGTTTGATAGTTTTACTTTGCTGTTTTATGTTTACACTTGACAAAGGCTAATTGGCCAAAAATTTGCATGGGTCTTGTCTCGTTGTATTAGATAGGAGTTCTAATTCTATTTTTTATGTTTTTTTTGGTTTCAGCATGACCGTGTTTGCATTTCATGTCTTGAGGAACTGATCCTTCCTTCCAGCACTGGCAGAGTAGCTCATGAAGATGGATCAGGAGGACTGGTTTACCTACACTGATTGAGTAAATGAGTTAATGGCCTTACTGAGTTCTTGCTTCGGGTGTGTGTGTGTGTGTGTGTGTGTGTGTGTGTGTGTGTGTGTGTGTGTGTGTGTGTGTGTGTGTGTGTGTGTGTGTGTGTGTGTACACATGTATAGTACACTTGTAGCTGTAATGACGACGATTTGGACAATTCATGAAAAATGCACAGACCAGCAGCTGTACATTATGAGGAGGCACAGGTTCTGTCTGGTGTCTGCAGATGTCATTGAAGAGATTCCGGATCTCATTCCATGTACCCCCTCTGGTCTTTAATCCTTCTTCTTTGGTCCAATTCTTTAAAAAGCAGCTGGAACTGGTCATCCTTTGAAATTCACACACACACACACACACACACACACACGCACACACACACACGGACACACACGCACACACACGCACACACACACACACACACACACACACACACACACACACACACACACACACACACACACACACACACATATGCACGCAGAGTTCAATCAGACCTCTAGCGCGCAGAAATCTACCCAACTTGAAATGAACATCACATCTGATGTGCTAACTAAACAGGTCTCAAACTGTATAATCCTCTAGCAGAGCAATAAGTTTGTATCTATGTACTGATTGAAATTTTAACGATACTGTGTCTTGATGATAACATTTATGTTAACATTTTTTTGTGTTTACTTTAATTAATTAATAAATTCATTAATCAATGAATAAATCGATCATTAGTTTTCCTGAAAGGAATTCGAAAACATTTCTACTTCTGCTTTTATGCAGTTCTCCCACCTGAGTTACCATTCTAGTTGAATTGTTTTTGCCAAATTTCTAATGCTTATTCATCATATTCTTTTGGAATAAAATTATGAACCATTCAATTGTTTTCTTAACAAAATACAAGCTATGTCTGTTTCTCTGATTAGTGTCTAAAAGATATATTCTTTTATTTATTTTCTCTCTACCACGGGAGATGACACTTTCCTAGACCAAGCACATGACTGGTAAGAAAATGCCGATCAAATTACAGGCAATGCCACTACAACAAAAATTCTCCATCTGGGAAAGTCTGAGGTCCTTAAATTCTTTAAAGCGTACCTTCATGAACAAAATGTGAGTCATCATACCATTGAACACCTTACCAAGAAAGAGGAAGTGGCCGAATATCTACTATGAAAGGAAAATTAAGAGCTATCACTAATCAGACTAACATTGGTATCATCTCAAAAATAACACTGCACTGACTCTTACAGCATGGAATAGAAAGTGTTTGGGCTTTTCCGATAGAGGAAAAGTGAAGAACAGGAAAAGACAACCGGAGAACTAGCAAGTCTGTCAAACCGTGTGCATATTTGTGGGTTGTTTGTTGACTGTTGTCCACGTGTGTCTGTAAGTTTGTCATGATATGTATATACATGTTTCCCCTTTGCTGTTGCTGTTGTTGTTGTTGTTGTTATCATTGCTGCTGTTGTCGACCATCATGCTGTGTGGATATTGGTGTGTATGTATGAATATATATACCTGTATATGTTTGTGAGGGCATGTGGGTATATACATGTATTTACTGTTATTTGTTATTTTCATTTCTTACTTGTTTATTTATCTACATATTCCTTTATTTTGTATTTATTTATTTATCTATTTATGTACATACTTATTTACTTACTTATTTACTCACTCACTCACCGACTCACTTACATACCTATCCATTTCTCTTTTCTTCCCTCGGAAGTGAACAACAGACTGGAAATATTGTCTTCACCCAGTTGACAAACAGCTGAGGTTTTGTGCATTGACTGGTGGGAGGGGGGGGGGGAGGCTTTCTGTCATGTGAGACAAGTTTATACAGAGTAAGTAATTATGATTCAGACCTTTAGTTATCTATGTGTATATATATACATATATATATATATATATATATGTGTGTGTGTGTGTGTGTGTGTGTGTGTTCCTCTTTTTTGAAGATACACAAATACACATGTTTTTTACGTGTAACTAAGACTATTCCAATGATAGGCTGATACCAGGACAAAATATAGACTATGTAAAACATAAGCTAGGTAGGGCCTCAGGACATGGCCAGCTCATGAGTTTATGTGCAGGCTTAAGGCTTGTGCCGTGATCACAATACCATGGCACCTGTGACAGTAGTATATATGAAATTCGTTCCAAACGCGGAGACATCGTCTTGAGAAACTGAAACTGAAACTTCAACTACTGACCCTAATGGGACATTACATATGTAGATAGAAAATTTCGAATCATCACCATAGCGTTCAACTACGACCCTGATGGGACATTACACCTGTACAAAGAACATTCTGAATCATCATCATAATGTCCAACCTGACCCAGACAGGACATCACACCTGTAAAAAGAACATCTTGAACCATCACCATAGTGTTCAACTATTAACCCTAACAGGACATCACACCTGTAGAAAGAACATCTTGAACCATCACCATAGTGTTCAACTACTGACCCTAATGGGACAGCACACCTGTAGAAAGAACATCTTGAATCATCACCATAGTGTTCATTAACCCTAACAGGACAGCACATCTGTAGAAAGAACATCTTGAATCATCACCATAGTGTTCAACTATTAACCCTAACAGGACATCACACCTGTAGAAAGAACATCTTGAACCATCATCATAATGTTCAACTATTAACCCTAACAGGACATCACACCTGTAGAAAGAACATCTTGAATCATCATCATAGTGTTCAACTATTAACCCTAACAGGACATCACACCTGTAGAAAGAACATCTTGAATCATCATCATAGTGTTCAACTATTAACCCTAACAGGACATCACACCTGTAGAAAGAACATCTTGAACCATCACCATAGTGTTCAACTACTGACCCTAATGGGACAGCACACCTGTAGAAAGAACATCTTGAATCATCACCATAATGTTCAACTATTGACCCTGACAGGACAGCACACCTGTAGAAAGAACATCTTGAACCATCACCATAATGTTCAACTATTGATCCTAATGGGACAGCACACCTGTAGAAAGAACATCTTGAACCATCACCATAGTGTTCAACTACTGACCCTGACAGGACATCACACCTGTAGAAAGAACATCTTGAATCATCACCATAGTGCTCAACTACTGACCCTTATGGGACAGCACACCTGTAAAAAGAACATCTTGAATCATCACCATAGTGCTCAACTATTAACCCTTATGGGACAACACACCTGTAAAAAGAACATCTTGAATCATCACCATACTGTTCAACCATTGACCCTAATGGGACAGCACACTTGTAGAAAGAACATCTTGAAACATCACCATACTGTTCAACCATTGACCCTAATGGGACAGCACACTTGTAGAAAGAAAAGAAAAATACCATACAAATTATATACTGGGAAACACACACACACAGACACAGACACAGACACAGACACAGACACAGACACACAGACACACACACACACACACACACACACACACACACACACACACACACACACACACACGACACCACCACATCCTCCATATTCTTGATGGACTACCTCACTTGTTGAACACAAAGAAAACCCTGTGTAACATTTAAACAGATCAAACATGTACACACACACATACACACACACACACACACACACACACACACACACACACACACACACACACACACACACACACACACACACACACACACACACACACACACTATGCATAATACTTATCCCCCTCACAAGGGTCTCTGCTGACCACATATCTCCTCTCCTGGCACAACTTCACTGGCTCCCTGTATCAAAGCGCATACAGTACAAACTAGACACCATGTGCTACAAAAGCCTCAATAACGCAGCCCCTGATTACCTGTCAAGCCTACTTGAGATCTATGTTCCCTCACGTACCCTCCGCTCTGCCTCCGATCCTCTGACTTTTCGCTTTCCACGCACTAAGCTCAATACCTATGGTCCACGAGCCTTCTCTGTTTCTGGTCCACTCTCCTGGAACAAACTTCCTCTCTCAGTCCGTCAGCAACCTACTTTTGTCTCCTTCAAGTCCACTCTCAAAACTCACCTTTTCTCCTCTGCATAAAATCCTGACCTCACTCAATCCCCTCTGCAGCCTGTCTCCATTCGGAGGGGAATCACATTGCAATATATAATTGTATATAATATGCTCTCTATAATTTTCCATTGTTTTTATTCTTTCTCCCCATTTATAGCCATGCGTTGTGTGTGTGTGTGTGTGTGTGTGTGTGTGTGTGTGTGTGTGTGTGTGTGTGTGTGTGTGTGTGTGTATGCGTGGGTGCGTGTGTGTGCGTGCGTGCGTGCGTGTGCGTGCGTGCGTGTGTGTGTGTTTCAGCGCTTAGATTTGATTTTATCAAGATTTTGCGCTATATAAATATTGTAATTATTAAATTATTATTATTAATTATTATTATTATGTTCCAGAATCATTCATCACTGGAAGATCCGATATATCAGAGACGCTTTGCAGTCAGTTTTAGTACGGATGCTCTGCAGTCATGAATGATTCTGGAACAGGAACGCAGAGACATTTCACTGCCAACATTCCAGTACCATCGAAGTTGGATTTGTCCTGTCAACTAGAGCAGAATTGGAAAAAGTTCTCACGGCAGTGGAGGAACTATTCTGTTGCCAGTAGACTAGACAAGAGTCAAAGGCATACCAATGTGCTGTATTCCTTGCCGTGATCGGTGAAGACGCACAAGAGGTGTACGATGGGCTACACGTTACAGAAGAAGAAGATCAGAACGACATTGACACCGTCATGCAGAAGTTTGAAATATTCTGTGTGGGAACAACTAACAAGGTCTTTGAGTCTTACAAGTTCCACATGAGAAACCAGGAACCCGAGGAGACCATCGACGCATACATTGCAACATTGAGGAAGTTAGCTAAGCAGTGCAACTTCAAGGAGCCAGATCGCATGATCCGTGATCGAATAGTGATTGGCATCTGTGACAAAACGATCAGAGGGAAACTTCTGGAAGAGAAGAACTTAACCTTGGATAAGGCCATTCAGATCTGCCGTGCTCACGAGACGTCCAAATCACAGACCCAATGCATGTCAAATTCCAGCCAAGAGCTAACCGTCAACGTACTGAGACGTACACAGCTGAGTCAGTGTGGCGGACAGAACAAGAATGTAGGACAGCAGCATGGGGGTGGAAGACAGCAGCATTATAAGAACAGCCAGAACGACCACCAGAACAACTCACAGCAGTGTTCCAGGTGTGGAAAAGGCAACCACAAGAAAAACGTGTGCTCAGTCAAGAATGCAAAGTGCAGAAAGTGTGGCAAGGTGGGACATTATGCAGCACAGTGTAGGAGCAAAAATGTTCACGTACTTGCCGAAGAAGAGGAAGAGGAAATGGAAACTTCAGGATTTTTCAGACCAATTATAGGGGAAGTGACCAGTAACCCGTGGATGGTAACACTGAAGATGGATGAGCTGAAAATGAATTTCAAACTGGACTCCGGAGAGGATGTGACAGCTATACCCGAGAGACTGATTCCTCCAAACAAGCGACCTCTCCAAAATACGACAAAGAAACTGTTTGGTCCAGGACGTGTTCAGCTCACAGTCCAAGGGAAATTCACAACAATGTTCAGCCACAATGGGAAGCCCTGCAGCCAGGATGTCTGTGTCATCAAGGGGCTAGAGGAACCGTTGCTAGGCCGTCCAGCCATCGACGCTCTACAGCTGGTTCAACAGGTGAATCAAGTCACGCAAAATTAAAACCTCAAGACCAAATATCATCAGACTTTCCCTAGACTGTTTGGTGGACTTGGGAAACTGAAGAACGCATTAAGGTCAGTCTGAAGGCAGATGCAAAGCCGTATGCAGTCGCGACCCCAAGACGCCTCGCTCTTCCACTCCATGCCAAGGTCAAAGTCGAACTTGAGAAGATGGAAAAGCAAGATATCATTCAGCCAGTAACGCAGCCCACAGAATGGTGTGCGCCGATAGTGGTTGTGCCAAAACCCAACGATAAAATAAGACTTTGTGTGGACTACACAAGACTAAATGAGTCAGTCAGAAGAGAGAACTTTCCATTGCCCTCGAGTGACGAACTTTTAGCACAGCTAGATGGAGCTCAAGTTTTCACGAAACTTGATTGCAACAGTGGATTCTACCAGATTCCGTTAGATGAAGAAAGTCAGCTCCTGACAACCTTCATAACACTGTTTGGCAGATTCTGCTACAAACGACTACCGTTTGGAATAAGTTCAGGCCCTGAAGTTTTCCAGAGAAACATGACACAGCTACTTGCGGGTCAAGTAGGTGTGATCTGTGACATTGATGATCTAATGATCCATGGGAAGACGCAGCAGGAGCATGACAGTCGTCTGAGACAGGTCTTCAACAAGTTACAGGAAGCTGGAGTAACACTGAATGCAGAGAAATGTCAGTTCTCACAAACAAGTGTCAAGTTCCTAGGACACATTGTCTCAAAAGATGGAATTGCCATTGACCCAGACAAAGTTAGAGCCATCACCAACTTTCCCCAGCCAGCGAATCTCACTGAGCTGCGACAATTCCTTGGGATGGTGAATCATGTCGCCAAGTTTGCAGGATGCAACCTTGCTGAAGATACCAAGGCTCTGCGAGATTTTCTGAAGGAAGATGTTGATTGGATCTGGGACAAACCGCAACAAGTTGCATTTCAGAAAATCAAGCAGCAACTAACCTAAGCGCCTATCCTAGCTCACTACAGTCCCAACAAAAAGACGAAAATTTCAGCCGATTCGTCGTTCTTCGCTATGGGAACTGTTTTGTCTCAGCAACAAGAAGATGGTAGTTACAAGCCAGTATTCTACGGATCCAGGTCCTTGACTCCAACGGAGCAGCGGTATGCGCAGGTGGAGAAGGAGGCACTCGCTGTTACCTGGGCGTGTGAAAAGTTTTCAAGCTACATCACAGGCTTAAAGGAACTGACTATCGAGACAGACCACAAGCCACTACTAGCACTACTGAAGACAAAGACCTTAGATGAGCTTTCGCCCAGAATCCAGCGATTCAGGATGAAACTGATGAGGTACAACTACAACATCATCCACACCAGGGAAAAAAACTCGTCACAGCTGACGCTCTCTCCCGAGCTCCAAGACAGAACGCTGAAGAAGAAGGGAGGAGTCTAGAAGAAGAAGTCGAGCTACATGTTCACATGTTGATGCAGAACTTTCCAGCACCGACAGGAAGTCTAGACGATATCATACAGCAACAGCAGATAAATGATCTGTATCAGAAGCTGAAGAACTACTGTCAGTAGGGATGGCCAAGATCGTGTCCAGATGACCCTCGTATGAAGCAGTACTGGTCTGTACGTTTCGACCTCAGCGTGCAAGAAGATTTACTTGCCCGTGACACTGCGTGGTGACCTGGACTCTCCACACAAATTGGAGCCTTTGTGGAGAAATGCCCCATTTGCGCCCAAGAACGCAAAATGTCTCCAGAACCATTGATCCCTACCCCAACTCCAGATTACCCATGGTAGAGAGTATGCACTGACATATTTGAACTTCACAAACACCCTTACCTACTTGTCATTGACTACTACTCCCGCTACATTGAGTTGGCCATTCTACAGAACACGACTGCCACCAATGTGATATGCCACATGAAGAGCATGTTCGCAAGACATGGGATTCCCGAAGTTGTCGTATCAGACAATGGACCCAAATATGCAAGCAAGCAATTCAAGGACTTTGCCAAGGCCTGCAAATTCCAACACATCACCAGCAGTCCGTATTACCCGCAATATAATGGTGAAGCAGAACGTGGAGTTCAAACCATCAAAAATTTGCTGAGGAAGGCAGAAGACCCTTACCTCGCGCTAATGATGTACCGTGCGACACCACTTCAGAATGGAAGCAGTCCAGCTGAACTTTTGATGGGGAGGAAGATGAGAACGACAGTCCCCACAGTGAAAACAAATTTTACCCTGAGACAGCAAAATGATTTCAAGGCCAAAGACATGAAGATGAAAGAAAAGATGAAGAACAACTTCGACAGAGCTCATCGAGCGAGAGATGCTCCTTCTATGTCCATTGGTCAGCCAGTGTGGGTGAAACCTCAGGACACTCCAGACACCATTGTCAGACCATTGGGAAATCGGTCATAAGAAGTCGTTACGCCATTTGGAAAACAGAGAAGGAACCGCCAACATCTGTTCCCAAGACGACTACAAGGTAGGCCGTCGATCAACCACCCTCATGAGAACAGTCTTGTACCCAAAGACTTTGCCGAGCCTGAAGAGCCCTACACTTTCGAGCCGCCGCCACAAACCAAACAGCCCTCGACAACAGTTGATGTACCGTCTACGTCTGATAGTGCAGAACCTTGCCAGAAGCCAAAGACAGTATACACCCGATATGGTCGTGAAGTGAAGAAACCAAAAGTCTTGGACTTGTGAAGTGATAGTTAATTTGCAGCAGCTGTCATTGTGCATTGAACTCAAGAATGGGGGATGTGAGGTTTGTTGTTGAGACTGTAATTTGTAATGCAGTCTTACACACCCAATGACGAGATATTCGTGTAAACATGATATTCGTGTAAATATGATATTCGTGTAAATGTGAACCGAACGTGTATCTGACTGCTGTTCATGTTAACATGTATATAAGTGTCAGTTGAGAATCAGTCAGTCTCTTCCATTAATTTAAAGACTAGAAGCATTCCTCTCTCTCTTGAATCGTCAACTGCAAGAATGTAATACCTATGACCTAAATGAATAAATCATCTAAAATCTGAAAATCATTAATACTTATCTTAATTTTGGACTGTGCCACTGTCAGTCATCATCATCAAACTCTCCTGTTGAAAACAAAAGTCAAAATGCTTAGCATGCAAAGACATCACATTGTACACGAACACACACACACAAATACACACACAGATTAACAAACACACACGTGCGCACACATACTATCTCTCTTTGTTTCTCTCTCTCTCTGTCTCTCTCTCACACACACACACACACACACACACACACACACACACACACACAACACACACACACACACACACACACACACACACACACACACACACACACAAAACATCACCAAATTCTCCATATTCTTGTCGAACACAAAGAAAACCCTGTGTAACATCTAAACAGATCATATACACACACACACACACGCGCGCGCGCGCGCGCGCACGCACAAACAAAACTCAAAACCCGAAACTCAAAACTTTTAAGTCCAATAAAACAATTTGGGTAATGTTTGGTGGACGGAGGCAAGTGAGCAAGCAGTTCAGTATAAAAAAGAGAAACACAAAACCTACATCAAAAGCAGGAAACCTGAAGATCATATGGAAATGAAAAAAGCTAACACCCAGTGTAATAAAATCATCGCTGCAGCAAAGAAAAAATTATTGGGCATCATACTGCACAAAAGAAATTTCAGATTTCAAGGATTTCCATAAAGTCTGGACAAAAATGATTCAAATGAAAAATGGAGCCAACTTACGTAGGTGTCCAATAATGATTGACACATATCACAAATTTCCTTCCGACATGGACAAAGCTGAAACTTTTGTGGAACTTTTTGCCGAAAATAGTAAAGTAGATGGTTTGACTCCTACCTGCAAACACTACAGGGAAATGGCAGCTAACAACCCTATCTACACTGATCCAGTACCTCAGAATGATCGCTGGTTTAATTCTCCAATCACCTTAGAAGAGTTAAAAAACACTATCTTGTCTCTACACAACAAAAGGACTTCGGTAGGTGTCGATGCAGTTTCAACTGAAATGATTAAACATCTTCCAGAAAACTATATTATTTTTTTACACAAAATTTTCAGAAATGCTGGGTTGGTGGAACTATACCACAATTATGGCAAAAGTCTATTGTTATACCAATATTAAAAGCAGGAAAGCCTAAAAACAATAAAAACAGTTACAGACCTATTGCGTTGACGTCCCATACGAGCAAACTATTGGAAAAATTGGTATTAAACAGACTTGTACATTACTGTGATAAAAATAACGTTATTTCAGTAAATCAGGCTGGTTTTAGAAAAGGGAGATCGCCTGGTTAAACTTACCACTCACAACAGCTTTAAACTAATAGCATGGTGGGTAAGTGTCTGACTTCCAATAGGAAGGTCCTCTGCCTGGTGGGAAAAAGATGGAATTTTTTTCCCTTTCTTCCAGGTCAGCATGCGTCCTGCCACTGTCCAGACCCATCCTTTCCTTACGCATGTTAAAAATCCTGTAAGGCAGGGCTGTGTCTGGCTTACAGAAACATGAAAACACCCACCATGCATGCCCATCAAAATAGAAAATGTTTTAACATTAATAGATAAATAAACAACTTATCTTAGTTCAGAAGGTCGCCGTAGTTGTTGGAAAAGGCTCCAGCATCATCTCCAGTGGGCGTCTCACCTGAAACAAAATGAAAACAAGCTGTTACATCCGAAACACACACACATTCACACGCACATCCTGTCCGAGGCCCAATCCCTCCCTCCCCATCCTTTCCCTCCAACCCCACCCCTTCCCAACTCCCTTCCCCAGCTCCTTCCCCTTCCCTAACCCTCCCTCCCCTTCCCTCTATCCCTTAACCCCTTCCCTCCCTCCCTCCCCCTCTATCCCTTAACCTCTTCCCTCCCTCCCCTTCCATCAATCCCTTAACCCCTTCCTCCCTCCCCTTCCCTCTATCCCTTAACCCCTTCCCTCTCATTCCCTCTATCCCTTAACCCCTTCCCTCTCATTCCCTCTATCCCTTAACCCCTTTCTCCATCCCCTCCCTCCTTCCCTTTTCCCTTCCCTCATTCCCTAACTTTTCCCTCCTTCCCTAACAGCTCTCTACCCATTTCTTTTCCTATCCCACATTTCCCCCTCCAACACCCCCCATTCCCTCCACCCCCCACCCCC
>JAPXFY010000035.1:1144611-1149611 GCA_030674185.1 Monoplex corrugatus
GAATGAGTGTGTGTAACTGTAAGAGTGTGAGAGAGAGAGAGAGAGAGAGAGAGAGAGAGAGAGAGGGGAGAGAGAGAGAGAGAGAGAGAGAGAGAGAGAGAGGGAGAGAAAATTCAAACTGTTCTTTCTTTTTTTTTTTTCTTTTTTTTTTTTCAATTTAAGTGTAGAATAACTTGATGCAAAAAATAATCTCTTCTGATTTGTCGCCCTTAGTCTGCAAAGTGTGAGTTGTAGCAACACAGTTCATTCTCTGTCAGTCAGTGACTTACATCTCTTCTGATTTTGCCGCCCTCAGTCAGCAAAGTGTGAGTTGTAGCAACAATCTTTTGGTGAGAGCCACTTTAGGTGGATCAGGTGGTCTGCCTCTTCCCTGTGGTAGGAAGCTTCTCCTGAGTTCTTCATAGACATCATCATGTTCAGCTGCAAATAGACATATAACTGTTCCAAACAGTCACGACTACAAGAGGGTGTGTGTGTGTGTGTGTGTGTGTGTGTGTGTGTGTGTGTGTGTGTGTGTGTGTGTGTGTGTGTGTGTGTGTGTGTGTGTGTGCGTGCGTGTACGCGCGCACGCATGTGTGTATATGTGTGAGCTTATCTATTTTTGTATACCACGTGTATTAACTGTTGTATGTGACAGCCTGCATAATTCAAAGTGATGGCATACTGAGGGATAAAAATGTGAAAGTACACCTAAAACAGAAACTAAAAGACTAGAAAGCTTAAGATTTTTTAAGGTGATAAAATTATTTCGCTGCATTGACTGACAGCAATTTTTCACATGTTGATCAACTTGATGTTTTACTTTTAAACAGTCTTGTCATGTTACTAACATAATATTTTTGATTGCGGTATATTGTGCTGTACAATTCGAGTCACACAGTGACAGTGTCACGATTTTAGCATTCATAAAAAATTAGGTCAGGTTGACTGGTCACGTGACTTCGTATTTCTCCATTTTTCGTAAAATTAACGCATAATAACTCATCATAAAAAATATCCTGAGAACCAGAAAGACTTGCTATCAAACCAAAAATTATAGTTCCCTCATAAATATAACTGATTGTGTGAGTCACAAGACCTTTATACAACCTCAACCACCTAACCGGAAACGCCAGCTTTCGAAGCTTTATTTACATTGCCGACGCCGGTATGTGACATTAGTGCTTCGTTTGTAAGCACTGAATTCCCATTACTAAACTTTAAAAAATAGAATAACTAGACGTTAAACTTACCAACAAGTCGATTCAACCATAAATCGGAAGCACACAAATCCGATGGACCGGGCTGGTTGTCCGACGGTGTAGACGATGACTCCACGCTTGCCTCACTCATGGCCAATCGAGCGCGTGGCACAAAATCGAATCAGTTGTTGCGATTCAAATATGATTAATATCGCTTGGTTCGCGTCAAAGTCTCTATGCAGAAAATTATTACCACCACTAAACAGACCGGTCTTTGATCTTCAAAATGTGTATTTATTGAGCTGATTGCTTCAGATATACTGTGTAAAAATCCGCTCTAAACATTTTCGCACATGCTGACGGACGATTTTGGCACGAGAACGAGGCTCGGAATCCCCTCTCTTTTGATTGGTTAAGGTTATTTTTTAGCCTACAGTCAGGTCGGATAGATGTATCCGCTACTGGTAACCTGGAACCCAGTACTACCTGTCACAGGGTCGAATTGCTGGCGACTAAACCAGCACCCCCACCAGTCCTCTCAGGATGATGGTGAGGAGGGTGGCTAGAAACCCTGGTGGAAATAAATTAGATCCATCAAAGGGCGCCAGCTCTGGAGAGCTACCCGCGGCCATCTAACAGACCTGCTGTTCCTTTGGATCTGTCAGCGAAGTGAAGAGGGGAGACAAGTTGCATGGGCAACAGCCTGTCTTCCATATTACACTGCCCAGGCTTACATCCGTCCATTCATCCACAAACACTCTGCACCTACGACCTGGAGAGGACGCTCCAGCCTCGCTACTAACACCAGTGTCGGCACAACACGGGAAGCAACAGATACCGGTGATAAGTCATTGTACAACTGGTGTAGAGCTGACGCCAGGGGTTGCTTTTGACGGTGGGAGAGACCTTCGTGTCTTACTGGACAGCTACCGCCCACCTAAGCTGGGCAGCCCCCAGCCAAATAGGTGCTGTCCCGCCACGACCTGCCTTCTTCATTGGGTGCATGAAGATTAGGAGAAAATCTGACAAGCAGGTCGTTAATTACCGCACCAGGCAAAAAGAAAGATTCAAATTCGAGAAACGGATCAGGAAAAGGATCAGTAGTGAAACTGGGCTGTTGGAATGTCCGAACAATGATGCCTGGGCTCTCCCAAGATCTGCAAAACATCAGCGACGCCAGAAAGACCGCCGTCTTAAACAGCGGCTGGCTGACTCAGGAACACTAAAAGAAAGGGACTACACCTTCTTCTGGCAAGGAAAGAGTTCTGATGCCCCAAGAGAGTACGGAGTAGGCTTTGCAGTAAGGAGCAGCCTGCTGAACATGAATGAACCAGGCAGCGGCGGTTCAGAGTGACTCTTGACTCTCCGCCTCAACACCACCGAAGGCTATGTCACTCTCATCAGCGTTTATGCCCCAACTCTGTCCGCCTCTCCAGACGCCAAGGATGAGTTCTACGAAAATTTTGCATCAACCATAAGGAACATCCCCAGGATAGAACAATTTGTTCTCCTGGGCGACTTCAACGCCAGAGTGGGTGCAGACAATGACTCATGACCCTCCTGCCTCAGTTCCTTTGGAGTGGGGAAAATGAATGAGAATGGACAGCGACTGCTTGAGTTTTGCGCCTGCCAAGAACTGTGCATCACCAACTCCTTCTTCAAGACGAAGCCTCAACACAAAGTCTCCTGGAGGCACCCACGCTCAAAACATTGGCACCAACTGGATTTGATCCTAGTAAGACGTGCCGCTATCAAAAACGTTCTCAACACTCGCTCTTATCACAGCGCAGACTGCGACACAGACCACTCTCTGGTATGTTGCAAGATCAGGCTACAACCAAAGAAGTTCCACTGCTCAAAGAAACAAGGGAACCCTCGCATTGACGTCAGCAAGATGTCTCAGCCAGATCTTATAGAACAGTTTGCAGAGGCTTTTCAGAGAGAATACGATGCATTGCAGCCCTGAGACTCTGCCACTGAGAGATGGGAAACGCTACGAGACACCATGAACGGCATTGCTATGGCCACCTTTGGGAAAAAACTGTGAAGTCCCACGACTGGTTTGAGGCCAAATCATCAGAAATGATTCCCACTGTTGAGGCCAAGCGCGCCGCACTCACCAAGTATAAGCGGTCACCCAGTGAGAAGAACCTGCAAATCCTCAGGGCTGCCAGGAGTAAGGTTCAGCTTAACGCCAGGCGCTGCGCAAACGAGTACTGGACAGAGCTCAGCGAAGAGATACAGAGTACTGCTGAAAGAGGCAACATCCGAGGAATGTATGATGGCATCAAGAAGGCACTGGGACCAACACAGAGCAAGATCGCCCCCCTCAAATCCTCCACTGGGGAAGTAATTAGCGATCCTAGCCAACAGATGGAAAGATGGGCGGAACATTACTCCGACCTCTACTACACAAAGAACATGGTGTCCCCCTCAGCCCTCGATGCCATCAAGAGCATGCCGATAATGGAAGAACTTGACGCAGAGCCAACTGCGGACGAACTCAGCAAGGCCATTGATAGCTTGGCATCAGGCAAGACACCTGGCAACGACGGAATTCCCCCAGACCTCATCAAGCGCTGCAAGACTTCTCTTCTGCACCCTTTGCACGCAGTCCTCTGTCAGTGTTGGAATGAGGGAGCTGTACCACAGGACATGAGGGACGTCAAGATCGTCACCCTGTACAAAAACAAGGGCGAAAGGAGCGACTGCAACAACTACAGAGGTATCTCGCTCCTCAGCATTGTTGACAAAGTCTATGCTCGGGTCCTCCTAATCCGCCTGCAGAAACTGGCTGAACGCGTCTACCCGGAATCACAGTGTGGTTTTCGAGCAGACAGATCCACGGTAGACATGGTCTTTTCCTTCACCAAATCCAGGAGAAGTGCAGAGAGCAGCGGATGCCCCTGTATGTGGCATTCATTGACCTCACCAAGGCCTTTGACCTAGTCAGCAGAGATGGCCTTTTCAGGGCTCTCCGAAAAATCGGCTGCCCCCCCAAACTGCACAGCTTAATTGAGTCCTTCCACTCCAACATGAAAGGGACGGTGCAGTTCAATGGAAACCTCTCCAAGCCCTTCGACGTACGCAGCGGTGTGAAACAAGGCTGCGTCCTGGCCCCAACCCTCTTTGGAATCTTCTTCGCTCTCCTCCTGTGGCATGCGTTCAGCACAGCGCAAGAAGGGATCCACCTGCGGACCAGATCAGATGGCAGGCTCTTCAATCTCGCCGGCCTCAGAGCAGGACAAAGGTCCGTGAAGCCCTCATCAGAGACATGCTATTTGCAGACGATGCCGCAGTTGTGACCCATACTCAGCGGGACTTGCAGTCACTAATGGACCACTTCTCCCAGGCCTGCAAAGATTTTGGTCTGACCATCAGTCTTAAGAAGACAAACGTCCTGGGCCAAGACACGCTATCTCCACCAGCCATCACCAGTGATGACTACGAGCTTGAAGCCATCCATCAATTCACATATCTTGGGTCCACCGTCACCGATAACCTCTCCCTTGACACAGAGATTGACAAGAGGATTGGGAAGGCAGTCACAACACTAGCCCGCCTCACACAAAGGGTGTGGACAAATCCCAAGCTGACCACGAAGACAAAGATGGCTCTATACAACGCCTGTGTCCTCAGCACCTTGCTGCGAGGCGTGGACCACGCATGCTCATCAGGAGAAAAGGCCACGTTCGCCACATGGAAGATGGTCGCATCCCAAAAGACATCCTTTATGCTGAGCTTGCCACAGGGCACAGAAACATTGGCTGCCCACAGCTGAGATACAAAGACGTTTGCAAGCGTGACATGAAGGCGCTT
>JAPXFY010000035.1:1154647-1167147 GCA_030674185.1 Monoplex corrugatus
TGACAGCACTCCATACCCACCAGGTCACCAGGACACACTCCATACCCACCAGGTCACCATGACAGCACTCCATACCCACCAGGTCACCATGACAGCACTCCATACCCACCAGGTCACCTGGACAGCACTCCATACCCACCAGGTCACCAGGTCACCATGACAGCACTCCATACCCCCAGGTCACCTGGACAGCACTCCATACCCACCAGGTCACCAGGTCACCATGACAGCACTCCATACCCACCAGGTCACCAGGTCACCATGACAGCACTCCATACCCACCAGGTCACCAGGTCACCATGACAGCACTCCATACCACCAGGTCACCTGGACAGCACTCCATACACCAGGTCACCAGGTCACCAGGACAGCACTCCATACCCACCAGGTCACCAGGTCACCCAGGTCAACACTCCATACCCACCAGGTCACCAGGTCACCATGACAACACTCCATACCCACCAGGTCACCAGGTCACCAGGTCAACACTCCATACCCACCAGGTCACCAGGTCACCAGGACAACACTCCATACCCACCAGGTCACCAGGTCACCAGGACAGCACTCCATCCTACCCACCAGGTCACCAGGTCACCATGACAGCACTCCATACCCACCAGGGTCACCAGGTCACCATGCAACACTCCATACCACCAGGTCACCAGGTCACCAGGTCAACACTCCATACCCACCAGGTCACCAGGTCACCAGGACAACACTCCATACCCACAGGTCACCAGGTCACCATGACAGCACTCCATACCCACCAGGTCACCAGGTCACCAGGTCAACACTCCATACCCACCAGGTCACCAGGTCACCAGGACAACACTCCATACCCACCAGGTCACCAGGTCACCATGACAGCACTCCATACCCACCAGGTCACCAGGTCACCATGACAGCACTCCATACCCACCAGGTCACCAGGTCACCATGACAGCACTCCATACCCACCAGGTCACCAGGTCACCATGACAGCACTCCATACCCACCAGGTCACCAGGTCACCATGACAGCACTCCATACCCACCAGGTCACCAGGTCACCATGACAGCACTCCATACCCACCAGGTCACCAGGTCACCATGACAGCACTCCATACCCACCAGGTCACCAGGTCACCATGACAGCACTCCATACCACCAGGTCACCAGGTCACCATGACAGCACTCCATACCCACCAGGTCACCAGGTCACCATGACAGCACTCCATACCCACCAGGTCACCAGGTCACCATGACAGCACTCCATACCACAGGTCACCAGGTCACCATGACAGCACTCCATACCCACCAGGTCACCTGGACAGCACTCCATACCCACCAGGTCACCAGGTCACACAGGACAGCACTCCATACCCACCAGGTCACCAGGTCACCAGGTCAACACTCCATACCCACCAGGTCACCAGGTCACCATGACAACACTCCATACCCACCAGGTCACCAGGTCACCAGGTCAACACTCCATACCCACCAGGTCACCAGGTCACCATGGACAACACTCCATACCCACCAGGTCACCAGGTCACCATGACAGCACTCCATACCCACCAGGTCACCAGGTCACCATGACAGCACTCCATACCCACCAGGTCACAGGTCACCATGACAACACTCCATACCCACCAGGTCACCAGGTACCACGCACACTCCATACCCACCAGGTCACCAGGTCACCAGGACAACACTCCATACCCACCAGGTCACCAGGTCACCATGACAGCACTCCATACCCACCAGGTCACCAGGTCACCAGGTCAACACTCCATACCCACCAGGTCACCAGGTCACCAGGACAACACTCCATACCCACCAGGTCACCAGGTCACCATGACAGCACTCCATACCCACCAGGTCACCAGGTCACCATGACAGCACTCCATACCCACCAGGTCACCAGGTCACCATGACAGCACTCCATACCCACCAGGTCACCAGGTCACCATGACAGCACTCCATACCCACCAGGTCACCAGGTCACCATGACAGCACTCCATACCCACCAGGTCACCAGGTCACCATGACAGCACTCCATACCCACCAGGTCACCAGGTCACCATGACAGCACTCCATACCCACCAGGTCACCAGGTCACCATGACAGCACTCCATACCCACCAGGTCACCAGGTCACCATGACAGCACTCCATACCCACCAGGTCACCAGGTCACCATGACAGCACTCCATACCCACCAGGTCACCAGGTCACCATGACAGCACTCCATACCCACCAGGTCACCAGGTCACCATGACAGCACTCCATACCCACCAGGTCACCAGGTCACCAGGTCACCAGGTCACCTGGACAGCAAGGCATGATGGCCCGGAGAGTTGGGCACACAATCCCAACTTGTGCAGTGCATTCCAGAATCGTCCATGTTGTCAAAATGCACAATTCTAGAACTGTCCACTGAAGTCAGAATTGTGAAAATCTAATGCTCAGGTGATTCTAGAACCGCTCTAGATCGTGAAATTGGGCAGAATATAATTGTTATAATAATTTGTTATAAATCATTTGATCCAGGTCTTTCTTGGTCTACCTCTCGTCCTAAACCTTTTATGATATATTGCGTTATCATAAATCGTGCTTGTATGGCGCTATTTTCCAAACCCATTTAGACTTCACTACACATCACACATAATCAGACTGTTTAGTGGAGCACGGAGAACTCAAGCTGTTAGGTGAGCTGACCACACTGCACTATGTTGTACAGTCTGTATCTGTTAGGTGAGCTGACCACACTGCACTATGTTGTACAGTCTGTATCTGTTAGGTCAGCTGACCACACTGCACTATGTTGTTGTACAGTCTGTATCTGTTAGGGGAGCTGACCACACTGCACTATGTTGTTGTACAGTCTGTATCTGTTAGGTCAGCTGACCACACTGCACTGTTGTTGTACAGTCTGTATCTGTTAGGTGAGCTAACCACACTGCACTATGTTGTTGTACAGTCTGTATCTGTTAGGTCAGCTGACCACACTGCACTATGTTGTTGTACAGTCTGTATCTTTGGTGGGTGTGCATGCTGGGTGTTTTACTGTTTCCATAAGCCAGCCACTGACATGACTTACAGGATCTTTAACATTGATACTTGATATTCTGGATGCGTATACACACACAAAGGAGGTTTAGTCACTGTCAGGTGTACACACATGTTGATCAGGGAGATGGGAAAAATCTCCACCCTTTACCCACCAGGTGGAGCTGTCTGAGCGGATGGAACCCAGGACGTGGTGATTAGAAGTATGATGTTTATGCATCTGATAACAGTGATAATTAATAAACATAAGCACACCTGTACGTTAATAATCTGCCATGATCTGGTTGATCTGGTATAGTATGCTGAAGAATGACCATACTGATATTACTGATGATAATTGGTCCTAGCTTTTTTCAGCTTCAAATGATTGTGATGATGATGTTACTACTACTACTACAGCTGCTATTGCTACTACTAGTCTACTGCTATTGCTGCTACTACCACAAATACTTCTGCTGCTACCACCACCACCACCACCACCACCACCACCACCACTACTACTGCTGCTGTTAATACTACTATTACTACTGCTGCTATTACTACTACCACTACTGATGATGATGACGATGATAATGATAATAAGAAGACCACACACACACACACACACACACACACACACACACACACACACACACACACACACACACACACACACACACACACACACACACAGACACGCAAACACAGACACACACACAGACCACACACAGACACACACAGACACACACAGACACACACAGACACACACACACACACAGACACGCAAACACAGACACACACACAGACCACACATAGACACACACAGACACAGACACACACACACAGATGCACAGGCACATATACACGCTCATGCATAAACAGCCGCACACATACTCAAAACACACACACAAGTGCATGCACGCACACACACACACACACACACACACACACACACACACACACACACACACACACACGCAAACACACACACACACACTCAAAGACACACACACACACACACACACACACACACACACACACACACACACACAATTTGCTCCTGTATTGTTTTGTTTTATCAAACACGCATTCTAATTCTACGTTTGTGTTTTTTTCTGGTTCAAAGGCAGCATTATTTTGAACTTTGTAGAATCCATGGAGAAGATGTTTTGGAAAAATCATCAACATCGCATTACCGGTCCATAAGATTTTTTTCTATAGTCTTAGACAAGCAGACAACCTTCATGAATTCCTCTCTGAATCTTCGCCCAGTTAAGCAGTAGAGATAAAAATTGACGGCGTTGTTGCTAAACATCAGCACATACGTAACCGTGAAGATGAGATCATGCACAGCGGCTTCCTGGGCCGTGACGTCACCCATCAGTGACGTCATCAAGCCGATGACGTAGTAGAGAGACACCGGCAAGGTCAGGACCACGAAGGCCAAGGACACGAGAATGACGGTCAAGGTCACGGACGTGGCGGTTTTTTCGCGGGCAGCGAACTGTCGAGAGTGAGAACTTCCTTCCCGGAAATTGTGGCGAGTGGTTTTGACTGAAGCGAGCAGCGCGGACACCAGAACCGTGTTGGCCACAACCAGACACAGGAATGGCAGAGCGGAGTAGATCGTCAAGTGTATGTACGCGAACACTTTTTCGATAAACGTGGCATAAACGCTGTTGGGTTCCATAATGCAATAGATGGCGCCATGTGGATAGGCGATCACAGCAAAACCATACAGATGATGGCAGTAGATCAGAGCAACGCAGACAGTGATTCCAGACAGCACACACACAACAGTTCTCCTTGTGCACAACAGACCGACACGGTGTGGCCAGACAACAGACAGCGCTCTGTGCGAGGTTAAACAGACCAAATACCAAACTGTGACGGTCCCTGAACTGGAATAAACCCAGCTCAACGTTTTGCAGACGACATCGTGGAGGATATAGACATCGTAGTGGAAAGTGATTTTGATCCACGTCGGGAAACAGTACGTATAAAGGTTGATCAGATCCGCTCCAGCTATGGCCCTGAAGTACACGTTGACGATGGCGTCATTTGACGTCATACGCTGTGTAATGATGATCGTGATGACGTTGCCGAACGTTCCCAGAAGCATGATGACTGGCGGGCAGATGTTCCACAAAGTGCCAGTCACGATGTTGACAACCAAAGAGCTTAATTCTGGTTCCCAGGCTCTGGAACTTTCTGTGATCGTTGAAGTGTTGAGTGGATGTGTGTGCTGTGGCACTGCCGCCATTTCTGACGCGGTGAATGCGTTCATCGGCTTAACAAACCATCAGACAAAGTATTTTGATCCGTTGTTTTTGTCATAAATGTTGACCGTTTGGTTTTTAGTTGTCTTTCGTATTGGCTTGACAAAATGGTCGAAAATCCGCGCCTCTCTTGTTTTTCCTTCTTTTAAACTTTTCACGTTTTTCTTTACGTAACGCAAACTGTTCATTTACTGCAACAGGGAACATGTTCAACCCAAGGAAGAGTGGAAATCTGTGAAAGAAGGAATATAGAAAGAAAGAGATGATGTGTAAATCAAGGAGTAACAGGTCGGTTATGACATTATCAGGGGAAGCATGTCCACCATCTGTCACGCGGAGAAGCTGGTTTCTACCTGAGGGCTTCTACGTTGGTTAAGGGAACGTTCTTACAAGCACTCATGACTGTTGTGCGGACGGACAAAAATCGTGCGGGTGGGAAAAACTTTATTTTTACTTGCTGAGTGAAGATGTTCATACTGCCACAGACACGCACGCACGACCACGCCCGCAAAAAAAAAAGTCGTACGTGCTTGCTACACTTCAGTCGTGCGTGCGGATGGACAGAAGTCGTGAGTTCGAGGCCAACCCTTCTTTTTTATCACTGGCCATCCTCTGCGCGTTCATACTGAAACGCTTCTGTACGTGTGTGCGGATCAAGAGACTGTACTGTACTGGAATTTTCAGTAATTTTTAACACAAGATGGAAGACGAGAAACTGATTTCCGAAGTCAGGAATCGACCTTTCCTTTAGAACATTCTGGATATTTTGCAAATTTCTGTTTATCTGACAGTAGTTCAGGCATTAAATGATAATACTCTCCATGCACCTTTTATGATCTGTTAATTGGGTGCACAGAAAAACGGCGAATTGTTCGATGCTTCGTGTTTCTTCTCATCCACCACCACCATCACCACAAAATCAGTTTCTGTCGCCCCGTCAGTGCCATGTTTACCAGAAAATAAGCAGCGCTAGCCTCCCTTCTTCCTCAAGGACGGAGAGCGTGCTGATAAGTATGAACACCTTTTCTCACGTGTATACGTGTTTTTTTCGTCCGCACTACAGTCGTGAGTGCCAGTATGAACGTAGCCTAATCCTCAGCCTTCAGTTGAGAGGCTAGTTTGTCTGCCTTGCCAGACATTGTCAACATCTTGTCCCAGACAGAAGACAGTGAAGTACAGGCATGGCATAATTATGGGCCTGTTTCTACCTGAGGGGTTTCTGTGATAACATACAGAAAGTCAGCAATATGATGTAGATGGGCTGGCAGGGTGAGGCACACAAGACAAACAGAAACCTTACCTCGTCATTGGTACTAAATTCTACATAGTAGTAGTAGTAGTAGTAGTAGTAGTAGTAGTCCTTTGTCAGTTGGCGTCCACTATGGATGATGCGTCCTAGTGTCGTGTCGAGTCGAGTTGACGCCTCTGGAGCAGCGTCCGCTGTGGCTGGTAAGGCTGATGTGGGAAAGGCAGTCTCTGCAATATTGGATGTATGTATGGATGCTGGCCATGGGATTGCCTTCACAGGAGCGTGCTTTCTGCCTGACTCTCTTTTCCTCAATACGAACGCCTATTTAATACAAGACAAGACAGGCTTGCTTTCTGCCTGACTCTCTTTTCCTCAATACGAACGCCTATTTAATACAAGACAAGACAGGCTTGCTTTCTGCCTGACTCTCTTTTCCTCAATACGAACGCCTATTTAATACAAGACAAGACAGGCGCAAATTTTTGGCTAACTGGCCTTTGTCAAGTGTAAGATTACAAACAAACAAACACCAGATACAAAACTTATCAGACACAACAGCAGGGAAGTTTCAGTGTTTTTCTTAATAATTTTTGTATCTGGTAGTTTGTAATCTTACGCTTGACAAAGGCCAGTTGGCCGAAAATTTGCGCCTGTCTTGTCTTGTTGTATTAAATACGCGTTCGTATTCTTCTTTCATGTTTTCTTCTGGTTCCTCTTTGCTTGAATGTGGGCAGTCACACTTGTTTTGGATTTCCCTTTTCCTCAGCTAAGGTCTGGATCTTCTTTTCCCCAAACTGAGTTGTTTCTGGAGCACACTGCGCCATCTGTTGCGGCCGGCTGCTGTGTCTTCCCAGCTGTCTGTGTTGATGTCCAGAGCTTTCATATCATGCTTGCAGACGTCTTTGTATTGTAGCTGGGGGCGGTCAACAGATCTCTTGCCGGAGAATAGTTCACCGTATAGTATACCCTTTGCTACTAAGAAATTCTATATAAAATGTGAAGAAAAGTCCAAGCCGATTACTTTGCAATAAAGGAATCAGTAAAATGAGTACTTTCACTGAGAACATTAAAATAATCTGCCAAAATTTCAGTACTTGCTGGGGGTTGGAATTCTGCGGCAGAAAGAATTCACTTCCTTGCATTACATGGGCCCTTTCCCTAGACACATGAACTCTGTGTAGTTCGGTTCTCAAACAGCCGACTTTGATAACTCCATCCCAAAGTGTGCCGGTTCTCATTTGGCACATTCTGGTAAGATTGTCTTTGTCACCGAGATGTGGTTTCTAAGAAGAATGTTGAGAGTTCCATGGACAGCAAAAAAACCCAAACGAGACAGTCTTGATGGAGGTAGACACAAGTAGATCACTCATAAGGAAGATTAGGAAAAGACAGGCAACATTTATAGGCCATTTTATGAGGAAGGGGGGATTTGGAGCACCTGGTCACAACGGGAAAATGGCCTGGAGGTCTGGGTGCCTCTGCTGCTGCATTCCTTTTTCGCACGGGTCTCAGTGATACTGTCATGTCTGTTGTCTTCATGTTGTGACGTCTGTTGTCTTCATGATGTGACGTCTGTTGTCTTCATGTTGTGACGTCTGTTGTCTTCATGTTGTGACGTCTGTTGTCTTCATGTTGTGACGTCTGTTGTCTTCATGTTGTGACGTCTGTTGTCTTCATGATGTGACGTCTGTTGTCTTTATGATGTGACGTCTGTTGTCTTCATGTTGTGACGTCTGTTGTCTTCATGTTGTGACGTCTGTTGTCTTCATGTTGTGACGTCTGTTGTCTTCATGTTGTGACGTCTGTTGTCTTCATGTTGTGACGTCTGTTGTCTTCATGTTGTGACGTCTGTTGTCTTCATGTTGTGACGTCTGTTGTCTTCATGATGTGACGTCTGTTGTCTTCATGTTGTCACGTCTCTTGTCTTTATGATGTGACGTCTGTTGTCTTCATGATGTGACGTCTGTTGTCTTCATGATGTGACGTCTGTTGTCTTCATGCTGTGACGTCTTTTGTCTTCATGTTGTGACGTCTGTTGTCTTCATGCTGTGACGTCTGTTGTCTTCATGCTGTGACGTCTGTTGTTTTCATGCTGTGACGTCTGTTATCTTCATGATGTGACGTCTGTTGTCTTCATGATGTGACGTCTGTTGTCTTCATGCTGTGACGTCTGTTGTCTTGATGTTGTGACGTCTGTTGTCTTCATGTTGTGACGTCTGTTGTCTTCATGTTGTGACGTCTGTTGTCTTCATGCTGTGACGTCTGTTGTCTTCATGTTGTGACGTCTGTTGTCTTCATGATGTGACGTCTGTTGTCTTCATGTTGTGACGTCTGTTGTCTTCATGATGTGACGTCTGTTGTCTTGATGTTGTGACGTCTGTTGTCTTCATGATGTGACGTCTGTTGTCTTGATGTTGTGACGTCTGTTGTCTTCATGATGTGACGTCTGTTGTCTTTATGATGTCACGTCTCTGTTGTCTTCATGATGTGACGTCTGTTGTCTTCATGATGTGACGTCTGTTGTCTTCATGATGTGACGTCTGTTGTCTTCATGATGTGACGTCTGTTGTCTTCATGATGTGACGTCTGTTGTCTTCATGCTGTCATGTCTGTTGTCTTCATGATGTGACGTCTGTTGTCTTCATGATGTGAGTCTGTTGTCTTCATGATGTGACGTCTGTTGTCTTCATGTTGTCACGTCTGTTGTCTTCATGTTGTGACGTCTGTTTCTTTCATGCTGTGACGTCTGTTTCTTTATGTTGTGACGTCTGTTGTCTTCATGTTGTGACGTCTGTTTCTTTTGTTGTGACGTCTGTTGTCTTCATGTTGTGACGTCTGTTGTCTTGATGTTGTGACGTCTGTTGTCTTCATGATGTGGACGTCTGTTTCTTTATGTTGTGACGTCTGTTGTCTTCATTTTGTGACGTCTGTTGTCTTGAGTTTGTCTGGTCGTCTGTTGTCTTCATGCTGTGACGTCTGTTGTCTTCATGTTGTGACGTCTGTTGTCCTCATGATGTGACGTCTGTTGTCTTCATGTTGTGACGTCTGTTGTCTTCATGTTGTGACGCTTGTTGTCTTTATGTTGTGACGTCTGTTGTCTTCATGTTGTGACGTCTGTTGTCTTCATGCTGTGACGTCTGTTGTCTTGATGTTGTGACGTCTGTTGTCTTCATGTTGTGACGTTGTTGTCTTCATGCTGTGACGTCTGTTGTCTTGATGTTGTGACGTCTGTTGTCTTGATGTTGTGACGTCTGTTGTCTTGATGTTGTGACGTCTGTTGTCTTCATGATGTGACGTCTGTTGTCTTGATGTTTTGACGTCTGTTGTCTTCATGATGTGACGTTTGTTGTCTTGATGTTGTGACGTCTGTTGTCTTCATGATGTGACGTCTGTTGTCTTGATGTTGTGACGTCTGTTGTCTTCATGATGTGACGTCTGTTGTCTTCATGATGTGACGTCTGTTGTCTTCATGCATGTGACGTCTGTTGTCTTCATGATGTGACGTCTGTTGTCTTGATTGTTGTGACGTCTGTTGTCTTCATGTTGTGACGTCTGTTGTCTTCATGTTGTGACGTCTGTGTCTGTTTGTGAGTCTTGTATGTTGTGACGTCTGTTGTCTTTATGCTGTGACGTCCTGTTGTCTTCATGTTGTGAGTCTGTTGTCTTTATGATGTCACGTCTGTTGTCTTTATGATGTCATGTCTGTTGTCTTTATGATGTGACGTCTGTTGTCTTTATGATGTGACGTCTGTTTTCTTTATGATGTCACGTCTGTTGTCTTTATGATGTGACGTCTGTTGTCTTTATGATGTCATGTCTGTTGTCTTTATGATGTCACGTCTGTTGTCTTTATGATGTCACGTCTGTTGTCTTTATGATGTCACGTCTGTTGTCTTTATGATGTCACGTCTGTTGTCTTCATGCTGTGACGTCTGTTGTCTTCATGATGTGACGTCTGTTGTCTTCATGATGTGACGTCTGTTGTCTTCATGATGCCACGTCTGTTGTCTTTATGATGTCATGTCTGTTGTCTTTATGATGTCACGTCTGTTGTCCTCATGATGTGACGTCTGTTGTCTTCATGATGTGACGTCTGTTGTCTTCATGATGTGACGTCTGTTGTCTTCATGCTGTGACGTCTGTTGTCTTCATGATGTGACGTCTGTTGTCTTTATGATGTCACGTCTGTTGTCTTTATGATGTGACGTCTGTTGTCTTCATGATGTCACGTCTGTCTTCATGCTGTGACGTCTGTTGTCTTTATGATGTGACGTCTGTTGTCTTCATGCTGTGACGTCTGTTGTCTTCATGATGTGACGTCTGTTGTCTTTATGATGTCATGTCTGTTGTCTTTATGATGTCACGTCTGTTGTCTTCATGATGTGACGTCTGTTGTCTTCATGATGTGACGTCTGTTGTCTTCATGATGTGACGTCTGTTGTCTTCATGCTGTGACGTCTGTTGTCTTCATGATGTGACGTCGGTTGTCTTCATGATGTGACGTCGGTTGTCTTCATGATGTGACGTCTGTTGTCTTCAAATGTCTCTGCTGCTTCGTGCCTCAGGGCAAGCCATCCAGTTCCATCCTGTGCGCACCCTTCAAACTGCTTGGGGCCATTCCGGTATGGGCGACGTTGGCCTTGATGCAGTCTTTGAAACATTTAAATGGCCTACCTTGCTTTTTCTTTCCCTTACGAAGCTCGCCATAGAAGATTTGCTCTGATGTACATAAACTCTAGCAGTAGTTACCATGATCTGGTTGCTATGCAGGGCTCCCAATTTTCCAATTTTTCTCGGAAATCACCATAATCATCATCTTCACTATCATCGTTCTGAATGGCCTTCATGTCTGCCTTCAATCAAACATCAGCGGAAAAGGAGGTTGACTGTCTGATGGACGCTTCACCAACCAATCAAAATGGCCCTTTTAACTGTTGGCACTTAGGGCGATGTTGATTGGTCAGAAAACCCACAGACTGCTTCCGAGGAAAAAAAGTAAGGCCTACTCTCCGAGAAAATACAAAGATCGACTGACAATTTTTCTTCTTCTGCGAAATAGTCGGCTTGTTGTCAGTCTGTTGATTTCTTAGCAGACGACAACGACGAAACTTCGACAAGGGGGATAAATCCGGTATCAGTTTCCGCTGAAGCCACTTCCGGTGTTTTTGGTTTGTCAGGCGTGTCTTGTTTTCAGAACTGATTGCAAAACTTTTGAAGAGTGTGACCATGTCTCGAGCCGATATTCTGGAGAGAGGGTCTGCCACAGCAAACACGTTTGACAAAGACTGTAAAAGTCAGCGGTGTTAGGAGTGGATTTCACGAAAAATTGATGTCATGGAAATGAGCACATGGCTTTCAAAAATAGCAGAGGCTGGCATAGCGTACTGTGTCTTGTGCTGCTGTGAAGTCAATTAAAATAACTATAGTTGAGAAGGCATCCACAAACTTTCAGACCATTTCAAGTCAAAGAAACACCAGATGAGGCAGAAAACTGCAAAGAGCCTTGGAGGTTGTTGATTAATGTTTGTTGGAGCATACATTAAAAATATTATCAAATTATTTTTTGTTGTTGAAATCTGACACCAGTATGTATGAATTATTTGCTTCAGTACAAAGGATCATAAACAAGCCTAAACTTGTGCCAGATATGGTCAGGTTGCACTATTTTGCATCAATACTAAAAACACATTTTCTGGGGGAGCATGCCCCCGGACCCCCCCCCCCCCCCCCCTCCACCCCTAGATTTTCAGAGATGATTTTCATTTGGCAGTGGGAAGTCTGGCAATGTCGTGAAACAATCCTGTCCCCTATGTTCCTTAGTGAATGGACTGAATGACCCAATGCAGTAGATCATTCAATCATCAATCTTAATCTCTTATGAATCAGGACCCAATGCAGTAGATCATTCAATCGTCAATCTTAATCTCTTATGAATCAGGACCCAA
>JAPXFY010000035.1:1172147-1184647 GCA_030674185.1 Monoplex corrugatus
CCATCATCCACATCCTATCCACATCCAATCCATAAGCATATCCACATCCATATCCATATGCATATCCACATCGATATTCCATATGCATATCCACATCCATATCACATCCATATCCACATCCATATCCACATCCATCAATCCACATCCATATCCACATCCATATCCACATCCACATCCATAAGCATATCCACATCCATATCCATATGCATATCCAGATCCATATCCATATGCATATCCACATCGCACATCCAACATCACATATCCACATCCATATCCACATCTATATCCATATCCAGGTTTATTTCTTTTGTCACAGTGAAACTTGGATTGCTCTCCCCTTTGACAGCACGTCGCCGTGGTACAGCGCCACCCCATGTTTTCACCATGACTTCAGAAAGCAGTGAAGCTTCCTGGCCTTCAAGGAATCAGGGAAATAATCTGTCTGTCCAGTATTTCACACCACGGCGATTGACCTACTCTTGACAATTTTCAACTGCAGTGGGATCTTCAGCGTGCGCAGGCCAGAAGGCACATGGGACTGACTTGTTTTTCGTTTCCTTCCGAAGGCCTGGAAAAGAATATCATTGAAGTATGGAATGCTTACTTTATTTATTTGTTTATTTATTTATTTATCTATTTATTTATTTGTTTATTTATGTATTTATTTGTTTATTTATTTATTTATTTATTGTTTATTTGTTTAATTATTTATTTATTTATTTATCTATCTATTTGTTTATTCATTTGTTTATTTATTTATTCATTTTTTTAATTCATTTTTTAATTTTTTGGTTGTTGCTAGTTTTACTCTGTTGTTGCTCTGTTAGGCCAGGTAGGACTTCAGGACCTGGCCAGCTCATGGGTTTATGAGATGCAGGCTGAAGGCTTGTGCCATGATCACCATACACGTGGTGGCACCTGTGACGTTAGTGCATATGGAATTCTTTCCGAGCGCGGAGACGTCATTTTCAGAAACTGAAACTGAGACTGAAACTGAAAGCTCCGCAACTGAGTCATTTCATCGTCAGTGACGGACATAATGACCAGTGTGATTAGCCCGATGGGTCATCAATACAGGCACTGCGGACCTCCACCCAGCAGCTGTCCAGGCTCTCCTTTGGCGGGTGACCCCATGGTGGCTTGACCTGACTGGCCCCTATGGGTTCCCTGACGCTGTGACGTGGACTGGATGACGGTGGGGGTTGGTGGTCGAGCGGTGCGGTGTCAGCGCCACTCAGGCGGTGAAAAAAGTGGTACGCACAGACGGACAGACAGACAAATAAATGAATAAGTAAATAGATAAACAAACAAACACACGAATAGATAAAATAAATAAATAGATTAATAAATAATAAATGAATAAAAGAAACAAATAAATAAATAAATAAATAAACAAACAAAGAAACGAATGAATGACGAAACGAATGAATACATAAATAAATAAACAAATAAAGATAAATAAATAAATAATAAATATATAATAAATAAATAAAAATAAATAAATAAATAAAGGGAATAAATAAATAACAAAGAAACAAAGAAAAACAAACAACAACAAAGAAACGAATAAATAAACAAATGAACAAATGAATGAACAAATTATAAACAAACAAATAAATAAAAGAAACGAATAACAAATACACAAATAAATAAATAAATAAAAAAAAATGGCTGACTGAAGGATTGTTCACTATCTATGAAGTCATAGTGGAAAGGAAGTGGTAGAGACCTCAACCTCTGTCAGGACCAGCATTCTGAAGACGACGCCTGTCTATTCTTGTGACACAGCTCAATAATCCATTTAAAAAAAAAAAAGGTTTTAGTTTTACCAAATCAAAATCAAAATTTTGGTTCGACCAAACATAATGAATTCACAAACATGGAGGAAACACCAAAATGGGCGAAAATATTTATGAACCAGTCGCCGTGGCGTAGTGGTTAATGCAACGAACTACCGACTGGAAGGTTGTGGGTTCGAATCCCCATCAGTCCCTTCAAAAATCATTGTTGGATTTTTTCGGCTCTAACCGGCTCCTACCCAGAGTGGGCGTGCTGTGGGCTCATTGGGAAGACTGGGACCACACAGTCGAGTCTCATCCACTTCACGGATACGTCATTGAGGGTGTTGCTCAAATCTTTCAACCAACACGGCAGGTGTTTGTATCTCTAGGACCTGGTTGACGTCAGAATACATTATGATATTATGATAATAATCCGTCAACAAAAACGAAGAGATACAGACACCTGCGGTGTTGGTCAGAAAATTTGAGCAAAACACCCTCAATGACGCATCCGTGAAGTGGATGAGACTCGACGTGTGGTCCCAGTTTCCCAATGAGCCCACAGCACGCCCAGCTCTGGGTAGGAGCCGGTTAGAGCCGAAAAATCCCACGATGATTTTTGAAGGGACTGATGGGGTTTCGAACCCACAACCTTCCAGTCGGTAGTCCGTTGCGTTAACCACTACACCACGGCGACTGATGTGTGTTGAAATGTTGTAATTTACTTTTCATGTTAGAACGCTTCTGACTTGCTGCCTAGGTTACTGCTGTTTTCTCAGCATTGGTAGCCAGCCATGGAATGATTCCGTTGTGTGGAACCAGATGAACACACATTGGGACCTCCAGCAGTCATTTGATGGGTGTTATTTGCAGTGGAAAGTCTCTGGACTTTTCTGGAATCGATGGAAAGTCTGAACCCTCTTTGAATCAGTGGAAAGTTTTCGGGCTTTTATTGAATCAGTGGAAATTCTTTGGGCTTTCTTGAATCAATGGAAATTCTTAGGGCTTTTGTTTTGAATCAATGGAAATTCTTAGGGCTTTTCTTGAATCAATGGAACTACATATTTTTTTTAATCAATGGAAAGTATGTGGACCTTTCTTGAATCAGTGGAAAGTGTTTGGCTTTTTCTTGAATCAGTGGAAAGTGTTTGGGCTTTTTCTTGAATCAGTGGAAAGTGTTTGGGCTTTTTCTTGAATCAGTGGAAAGTGTTTGGGCTTTTTCTTGAATCAGTGGAAAGTGTTTGGGCTTTTTCTTGAATCAGTGGAAATGTTTGGGCTTTTTCTTGAATCAGTGGAAAGTGTTTGGGCTTTTTCTTGAATCAGTGGAAAGTGTTTGGGCTTTTTCTTGAATCAGTGGAAAGTGTTTGGGCTTTTTCTTGAATCAGTGGAAAGTGTTTGGGCTTTTTCTTGAATCAGTGGAAAGTGTTTGGGCTTTTCTTGAATCAGTGGAAAGTGTATGGGCTTTTTCTTGAACCAGTGGAAAGTGTTTGGGCTTTTTCTTGAATCATGGAAAGTGTATGGGCTTTTCTTGAATCAAAGGACAAAGTGTATGGGCTTTTCTTGAATCAGTGGAAGTGTTTGGGCTTTTCTTGAATCAGTGGAAAGTGTTTGGGCTTTTCTTGAATCAAAGGACAAAGTGTATACCAATGACACTTCTGTGTGGGTCAGCAGACAGTCACACTGCTGTTGATATTCTTTGTTCCATATGTGACCTCCCACCACGAAATCAGTCTTAACTAGCATTTTGGGCATTTTGAGATATATACATATCACTGGAAAGTGTACATTCTGCTGATTATTTTGGTACTTGAATAAAGCTTGTACTCCGAAAAAATGTAGAAGTTATGTATGTTTAAAGTCATTAAGTTGTATGACGGCCATTTTGAGAAAATGACCATTTAAGTTTTTGTGTGCTCTCCTACACATTTTCCTTAAATTTCTTTATTTTGTGGCTTTGACCCAGTTTGTTTCTAATTTTCGCTGTCATTATCTGAAAGGTGCACCAAAGAGCTTTCCGTCAGTATATTACATATGCGGGTACTGTACAGGTTACGGTTCATGATAAGAGACAAAAATAGGTACTTTTGGTAGGAAATTGCATTCTTTCTGCTGTGATCAATGCATTAAAATACCAATTTAAACAGATTAATAATATTTTTTTCAAGAAAAAAAGTTCTGTGTGGGATAGATTATAGTCTACAGAAATCAATTTTGAGGGAAAAAGTCAAAACACCCCAGATAGACCCTCAGTCACCTTTTCAGCTCCTAGTGCTGTTCGACTGACTGCGAGTTAAGACTCATTTCGTGGTGGGAGGTCACATATTACAGCAGTGATTAGTACTGTGATACTGTTTATTGATATTCTTTGTTCTATATTACAGCGTGATTAGTACTGTGATACTGTTTATTGATATTCGTTGTTCTATATTACAGCGGTGATTAGTACTGTGATACTGTTATTGATATTCTTTGTTCTATATTACAGCGGTGATTAGTACTGTGATACTGTTATTGATATCTTTGTTCACTCAGCGGATTGTACGTGATACTGTTATTGATTTCTTTCTATATTACAGCGGTGATTAGTACTGTCATACTGTATTGATATTCTTGTTCTATATTAGCGTGATAGTACGTGTACGTTATGATTCTTTGTTCTATATTACAGCATGATGTACTGTGATGTTATGATGTCTTTCTAATATAGCGGTGTTAGTACTTGATACTGTTTATTGATGTTCTTTGTTCTATATTACAGCAGTGATTATACTGTATCTGTTTATGATGTTCTTTGTTCTATATTACAGCGTGATTAGTACTGTACTTTATTGTTCTTTGTCTATATTACAGCGGTGATTAGTACTGTCATACTGTTATTGATATTCTTTGTTCTATATTACAGCAGGGATTAGTACAGTCATACTGCTATTGAAAACCTTGTGAATATACTAGAAACACAAAGCAAAGGTAAGGGGTTGGAACTAAACAGCAGGAAGACTGAAGTCATGGTGATCGGTAAATAACATGAAATGCCCTCATGCAAAATTTCAGCAAATGGCACAGCCTTGACACAGGTTAATAAGTTCAAATACCTGGGAACGTCATTTCATCAGACGGCAGATGCACATGGGAAATAGCTGGCAGAATCGGCCAAGCCAAAACAGCATTCAAGAAGATGACAAGCATTCTTACCAACAAAGGCCTATCAATTAACATCAGAAAGAGAGTCCTTGAATGTTATATAGAACCAGTACTGTTGTACGGATGCGAGGCGTGGACAGTTAGCAAGCAAAGCCAGAGCAAGATTAAGGCAGCCGAGATGTGGTTTCTCAGAAGAATGGTGAGAGTTCCATGGACAGCAAAGAAAACAAACGAGACAGTCTTGATGGAGGCAGACACAAGTAGATCACTCATAAGGAAGATTAGGAAAAGACAGGCAACATTTATAGGCCATTTTATGAGGAAGGGGGATTTGGAGCACCTGGTCACAACGGGAAAGCTGGAGGGAAAGAGCACCAGGTAGACCCAGGGAGAGAATGCTGGACGGACTTGCAGAGTGGCTGGAGATGAGGAGAGTGGGGGAGATGGTAGGGGCAACGAGAGATAGAGATGGTTGGAAGTCCATGGTCGCCAACGCCATGCGGCAGGGCACCTGATGATATTGATGACTGCTATTGATATTCTTTGGTCCATATTACAACAGTGATTAGTACGTTTCCTCCTTCTGGGTCTCATTTCAGGCTTGACCTTTTTCTTAACAAGAAACACCCCTAGGTGCTGGATGTGACCCAGAACACCAATGCCTCACCACGCTCTGGGCAATCATCTCCCATGCTCCCGACGCCAATCGACAGTCATTTCTTCAAACAAAGGGAAGCTGTTCATGCGCTGCATGACCCATTCAGACCCAGTCATCAGTCACCTTGTTTACAAACCGAATGGCAAGGTGGGGAGATGACAAACCCCGGGACACAGCCACACAACGCGCACCAACCAGGTCCAGCCCAGCCTCTGGACCAAGAAAGAATGGAAGACCCCTCTCTCGCCCCACTCTGGTCTTCATCTCTCTTTTGGGCAGTCCGCCCTGCCACCAGCTCGCATAGCTGTCGGCACCTTTCCCCTTACTGTAGCGTCCACAGGTAGCAGTCAGAAGATCCCAACGTTGCTTTTCCACAACCACATGGGTTGTTTGAACGGCTGCTAAAGTGACCAGGCATGATGCTCCGGACACGGCCCATTTTGCTGTTCAGCGAGGTCTGACATGCCCTGAAAGGGAGTCCACGTTTGCCATCTTTGTGACCAGCCAGTAGGTCTTTCCCTGCGGTCATCACATTTGATTGCCTGATGTCAGTGGCCAGTAGGTCTTTCCCTGCGGTCATCACATTTGATTGCCTGATGTCAGTGGCCAGTAGGTCTTTCCCTGCGGTCATCACATCTGATTGCCTGATGTCAGTGGCCAGTAGGTCTTTCCCTGCGGTCATCACATTTGATTGCCTGATGTCAGTGGCCAGTAGGTCTTTCCCTGCGGTCATCACATCTGATTGCCTGATGTCAGTGGCCAGCAGGTCTTTCCCTGCAGTCATCAGGCCTGATTGCCTGATGTCAGTGGCCAGTAGGTCTTTCTCTGCGGTCATCACATCTGATTGCCTGATGTCAGTGGCCAGTAGGTCTTTCTGTGCGGTCATCACATCTGATTGCCTGATGTCAGTGGCCAGTAGGTCTTTCCCTGCGGTCATCACATCTGATTGCCTGATGTCAGTGGCCAGTAGGTCTTTCCCTGCGGTCATCACATCTGATTGCCTGATGTCAGTGGCCAGTAGGTCTTTCCCTGCAGTCATCACATCTGATTGCCTGATGTCAGTGGCCAGTAGGTCTTTCCCTGCGGTCATCACATCTGATTGCCTGATGTCAGTGGCCAGTAGGTCTTTCCCTGCAGTCATCACATCTGATTGCCTGATGTCAGTGGCCAGTAGGTCTTTCCCTGCGGTCATCACATCTGATTGCCTGATGTCAGTGGCCAGTAGGTCTTTCCCTGCAGTCATCACATCTGATTGCCTGATGTCAGTGGCCAGTAGGTCTTTCCCTGCGGTCATCACATCTGATTGCCTGATGTCAGTGGCCAGCAGGTCTTTCCCTGCAGTCATCAGGCCTGATTGCCTTAAGTGAGTGGCCAGTAGGTCTTTCTCTGCGGTCATCAGACCTGATTGCCTGAAATCAGTGGCCAGCAGGTCTTTCCCTGCAGTCATCAGGCCTGATTGCCTTAACCCTTAGCTGTTCACAAGGCCCGTAACCGCCCTGCGGAAAAAATGTGCTGATCCGTTCATAGCGGTCGAGATCGCCCTACCTTTTCCAGCACACGTGTGGGGAATTTCCATCACTACTGGCCTTGCTGTCTTATCGCACATGTGGTTAGAATCTTGGTCAGTCCCGCGTTGAATGTTCTAGAAATAGTACGAGCATTCTGGGATGCAAGAAACTTTCCATTCACTAGGCCTACTGAAAGACTTAGTTACTCAACTTACTGATGCTGTGGTACGTGCTTTCATTCACAACTGTGAGCGTGGGAAAGATGGCGAGTTTCAGCGAAGACGAATTTGTGGATTACACTGAAGCAGAGTTGCAGGAAATTTTTAGAGAAATAGATCGTTTAGAAATTGAAGAAGAAGATGAAGAAGAAAAGGAAGATGTAGAGTCGGATGTTGAAGTAGGTGGTGATGGTGAAGATGGAAATGACAGTGACATAGACGACGATGTACCGCTGGCTGCACTGGTGCAGGCATGGCGACCGGTGACACGTGGCTGTGAAGTCAGGGAATTTTCACAAGTTGTTGGGCCTAAACATTCGCTGCCCGCTGATGCGGAACCAATAGACTATTTTTTTTGTTTCTGCCACTAGAATTTTTTGTCAGTGCTGCTGAAGAGACCAACAACTACGCTGGTCAGAAGATTGCGGCAAAGGGGCAACCTGACCCACATTGGAAAGAGACGACAGCTGATGAAATCAGGGCATACCTGTCTATTCTCATCATGATGGGGCTAAAACATCAGTCCCGTCTATGGTGCTACTGGTCAACTTTCTGTCCGGGACTGTTTCCGGGACTATCATGCGCTAAACCCACGACACAGGCTACAACCAGCGCTTGTGACACCACTGGTGACACTGCCACTGACAATGACGGTGACAATCACAGTGACGATGACAACAACATCTCACCATCATCACAGTAGCTGCAAAGTTGCTGTATAGGCACATATGTGTAAATAGTGTATAGGGAATGAAATCTGTAGACGAACATGTACCAAATATCTTTGGAAAACATTTCTGTTTCTTTCTGTTTATGTTCATTTTGGTGACATCGTGACAATTCTTTTCTGACATTTGTGTTGTGCCTGTGTATTGGATACTATACTGGAGAAGCAGAGACAGCGTCGGGTAGGACAGATGTTGTGTGTACAACTAACAAATGTTGTTTTTAGACAATAGAGCTTGTTTGTATGCTAACTATTGTATTGTCACCATAAAAATACCTCTGTCTGTGACATCTTTGGTGACAGGGACACGCACACTAAACCCAGGACACACAAAACCACATGCAAATCAAACTATGGACACTTGTGTATATGTGTGCAAAAAATCTTTCTTCTGTACTTTCAAACAAGTGAATGGCAGTATGTTTATCAGCATGACTGTACTCGGATGAAAAAATGTCAGAAAAATGCGAATACTAGGAGCTAGCTTTACATCTAGCAGTGCGAATGCGAAAGGGTTAAGTGAGTGGCCAGCAGGTCTTTCTCTGTGGTCATCAGACCTGATTGCCTGAAATCAGTGGCCAGCAGGTCTTTCTCTGTGGTCATCAGACCTGATTGCCTGAAATCAGTGGCCAGCAGGTCTTTCTCTGTGGTCATCAGACCTGATTGCCTGAAGTCAGTAGCCAAGCCCCCGATTACCTGTCAAGCGTACTTGAGATCTATGTTCCCGCACGTATCCTCCGCTCTGCCTCCGATCCTCTGACTTTCGCTTTCCACGCACTAAGCTCAATACCTATGGTCCACGAGCCTTCTCTGTTTGCGCTCTCCCGGAACAATCCCTCTCGTCTGTCAGCAACCCACTATTCTCAATCGACTCTCAAAACTCACTTGTTTCTCTAATCTGATCACCAACCTCTGCAGCTGTCTCTGCTCGTGGGAATCCATTAAATATATTGTGTAAAACTCTCTTTTTTCCATTGCTTATATTCTCTACCCATTCAATACCCTTGCGCCTGTGTGTGTCGGTGTGGTTTGTATATATAGTTGTGTTGATGTTCTGTATTTGTATGTTTATTCTTTCTCCCATTTATAGCCTTCTGTGTCTTCTCTCGTTTGGTGTGGTGTGTGTGTGTGTGTGTGTGGTGTGTGTTGATAATTCATACTTTTATTTCGTGGTCTGCTCTATCATAGTTCATTTGGTGGCGTTGATATATCATACTCATTTCGTGGATTGATAATCATACTCATTTCGTGGATTGATAATCATACTCATTTCGTGGATTGATAATCATACTCATTTCGTGGATTCATAATCATACTCATTTCGTCACTGTGGATTTTACCATTTAAACCTCAGGGTGTTGACAACAATTAGCATAACCCAAACCTCAGGGTGTTGACAACAATTAGCAGTAACCCAAACCTCAGGGTGTTGACAACAATTAGCAGTAACCCAAACCTCAGGGTGTTGTCGACAATTAGCAGTAACCCAAACCTCAGGGTGTTGACAACAATTAGCAGTAACCTAAACCTCAGGGTGTTGACAACAATTAGCAGTAACCCAAACCTCAGGATGTTGACAACAATTAGCAGTAACCCAAACCTCAGGATGTTGACAACAATTAGCAGTAACCCAAACCTCAGGGTGTTGACAATTAGCTGTAACCCTAACCTCAGGGTGTTGACAACAATTAGCAGTAACCCAAACCTCAGGGTGTTGACAACAATTAGCAGTAACCCAAACCTCAGGGTGTTGTCAACAATTAGCAGTAACCCAAACCTCAGGGTGTTGACAACAATTAGCAGTAACCCAAACCTCAGGGTGTTGTCAACAATTAGCAGTAACCCAAACCTCAGGGTGTTGTCAACAATTAGCAGTAACCCAAACCTCAGGGTGTTGTCGACAATTAGCAGTAACCCAAACCTCCGTGTGTTGTCAACAATTAGCAGTAACCCAAACCTCAGGGTGTTGTCGACAATTAGCAGTAACCCAAAACTCCGTGTGTTGTCAACAATTAGCAGTAACCCAAACCTCAGGATGTTGTCAACAATTAGCAGTAACCCAAACCTCAGGGTGTTGTCAACAATTAGCAGTAACCCAAACCTCAGGGTGTTGACAACAATTAGCAGTAACCCAAACCTCAGGGTGTTGAAACAATTAGCAGTAACCCAAACCTCAGGATGTTGACAACAATTAGCAGTAACCCAAACCTCAGGATGTTGACAACAATTAGCAGTAACCCTAACCTCAGGGTGTTGACAACAATTAGCAGTAACCCTAACCTCAGGGTGTTGACAACAATTAGCAGTAACCCAAACCTCAGGGTGTTGTCAACAATTAGCAGTAACCCAAACCTCAGGGTGTTGACAACAATTAGCAGTAACCCAAACCTCAGGGTGTTGTCGACAATTAGCAGTAACCCAAACCTCCGTGTGTTGTCAACAATTAGCAGTAACCCAAACCTCAGGGTGTTGTCGACAATTAGCAGTAACCCAAACCTCAGGGTGTTGTCAACAATTAGCAGTAACCCAAACCTCAGGGTGTTGTCAACAATTAGCAGTAACCCAAACCTCAGGGTGTTGACAACAATTAGCAGTAACCCAAACCTCAGGGTGTTGTCAACAATTAGCAGTAACCCAAACCTCAGGGTGTTGACAACAATTAGCAGTAACCCAAACCTCAGGGTGTTGACAACAATTAGCAGTAACCCAAACCTCAGGATGTTGTCAACAATTAGCAGTAACCCAAACCTCAAGGTGTTGTCAACAATTAGCAGTAACCCTAACCTCAGGGTGTTGACAACAATTAGCAGTAACCCAAACCTCAGGGTGTTGTCGACAATTAGCAGTAACCCTAACCTCAGGGTGTTGACAATTAGCAGTAACCCAAACCTCAGGGTGTTGACAACAATTAGCAGTAACCCAAACCTCAGGGTGTTGACAACAATTAGCAGTAACCCAAACCTCAGGGTGTTGTCAACAATTAGCAGTAACCCAAACCTCAGGGTGTTGACAACAATTAGCAGTAACCCAAACCTCAGGGTGTTGACAACAATTAGCAGTAACCCAAACCTCAGGATGTTGTCAACAATTAGCAGTAACCCAAACCTCAAGGTGTTGTCAACAATTAGCAGTAACCCTAACCTCAGGGTGTTGACAACAATTAGCAGTAACCCAAACCTCAGGGTGTTGTCGACAATTAGCAGTAACCCTAACCTCAGGGTGTTGACAATTAGCAGTAACCCAAACCTCAGGGTGTTGACAACAATTAGCAGTAACCCAAACCTCAGGGTGTTGTCCACAATTAGCAGTAACCCAAACCTCAGGGTGTTGACAACAATTAGCATAACCCAAACCTCAGGGTGTTGACAACAATTAGCAGTAACCCAAACCTCAGGGTGTTGTCAACAATTAGCAGTAACCCAAACCTCAGGGTGTTGACAACAATTAGCAGTAACCCAAACCTCAGGGTGTTGTCGACAATTAGCAGTAACCCAAACCTCAGGGTGTTGACAACAATTAGCATAACCCAAACCTCAGGGTGTTGACAACAATTAGCAGTAACCCAAACCTCAGGGTGTTGTCAACAATTAGCAGTAACCCAAACCTCAGGGTGTTGACAACAATTAGAGGTAACCCAAACCTCAGGGTGTTGTCGACAATTAGCAGTAACCCAAACCTCAGGGTGTTGACAACAATTAGCATAACCCAAACCTCAGGGTGTTGACAACAATTAGCAGTAACCCAAACCTCAGGGTGTTGACGACAATTAGCAGTAACCCAAACCTCAGGGTGTTGACAACAATTAGCAGTAACCCTAAACCTCAGGGTGTTGTCGACAATTAGCAGTAACCCAAACCTCAGGGTGTTGACAACAATTAGCAGTAACCCAAACCTCAGGGTGTTGACAACAATTAGCAGTAACCCTAACCTCAGGGTGTTGACAACAATTAGCAGTAACCCTAACCTCAGGGTGTTGACAACAATTAGCAGTAACCCAAACCTCAGGGTGTTGTCGACAATTAGCAGTAACCCAAACCTCAGGTGTTGACAACAATTAGCAGTAACCCTAACCTCAGGGTGTTGACAACAATTAGCAGTAACCCAAACCTCAGGGTGTTGTCGACAATTAGCAGTAACCCAAACCTCAGGGTGTTGTCAACAATTAGCAGTAACCCAAACCTCAGGGTGTTGTACAACAATTAGCAGTAACCCAAACCTCAGGGTGTTGTCAACAATTAGCAGTAACCCAAACCTCAGGGTGTTGTCGACAATTAGCAGTAACCCAAACCTCCGTGTGTTGTCAACAATTAGCAGTAACCCAAACCTCAGGGTGTTGTCGACAATTAGCAGTAACCCAAACCTCCGTGTGTTGTCAACAATTAGCAGTAACCCAAACCTCAGGATGTTGTCAACAATTAGCAGTAACCCAAACCTCAGGGTGTTGTCAACAATTAGCAGTAACCCAAA
>JAPXFY010000035.1:1199647-1209647 GCA_030674185.1 Monoplex corrugatus
GTACAGAACATAACAAACAAACAACGACACACGTCACACCAGTATCTGTACAGTAATAACAAACAAACAACGACACACGTCACACCAGTATCTGTACAGAACATAACAAACAACGACACACGTCAATCAGTATCTGTACAGTAATAACAAACAAACAACGACACACGTCAATCAGTATCTGTACAGTAATAACAAACAAACAACGACACACGTCACACCAGTATCTGTACAGTAATAACAAACAAACAACGACACACGTCACACCAGTATCTGTACAGAACATAACAAACAAACAACGACACACGTCACACCAGTATCTGTACAGTAATAACAAACAAACAACGACACACGTCACACAGTATCTGTACAGTAATAACAAACAAACAACGACACACGTCACACCAGTATCTGTACAGAACATAACAAACAAACAACGACACACGTCAATCAGTATCTGTACAGTAATAACAAACAAACAACGACACACGTCAATCAGTATCTGTACAGTAATAACAAACAAACAACGACACACGTCAATCAGTATCTGTACAGTAATAACAAACAAACAACGACACACGTCAATCAGTATCTGTACAGTAATAACAAACAAACAACGACACACGTCAATCAGTATCTGTACAGTAATAACAAACAAACAACGACACACGTCAATCAGTTTCTGTACAGTAATAACAAACAAACAACGACACACGTCAATCAGTATCTGTACAGAACATAACAAACAAACAACGACACACGTCAATCAGTATCTGTACAGTAATAACAAACAAACAACGACACACGTCAATCAGTATCTGTACAGAACATAACAAACAAACAACGACACACGTCACACCAGTATCTGTACAGAACATAACAAACAAACAACGACACACGTCAATCAGTATCTGTACAGAACATAACAAACAAACAACGACGATGTCTTCATTGACCTAACAGCAGAAGACAGCAGAATGGAGAGACACTGACTTTTTAAAAAAATGTTGTTTTGTTTTTTATTTTTTTTATGATCATCGCACTCAGGGAGGTTACCTTTGTGCTCATTTTTTTTTTTTTCGTTCCATTTTCTACGTCATTTTAATGGCCGCAGAAGCTGGCACATTTTTTGTTTTTGTTTGTTTTTACATTGTGATGATGATGATGTCGATGATGATGATGTCGATGATGATGATGTCGATGAGGATGATAATCATGATGCTACGGAGTTCCATCCAGGATCGAGACTGCGTGACAGGGCTGGACTCTACGCTTACTATCGTTATATATCCTGGCGTCAAACCAGGCCCGAGAGATACAGACACCTGCGGTGCTGGTCAGAAGATTTGAGCAACACCCTCACAATGACGTATCCGTGAAGTAGATGAGACTCGACTGTGTGGTTCCCAGTCTTCCCAGTGAGCCCATTGCACGCCCGACTCTGGGTAGGAGCCGGTTAGAGCCTGAAAAATCCCACAATGATTTTGTTGTTGTTGAAGGGACTGATGGGGATTGGAACCCACAACCTTCCAGTCGGTAGTTCATTGCGTTAACCACTACGCCACAGCGACTGGTGGAGATACACCGACTTTGTTCGTACAGAGCTGTCCACATAAATCTCCACTGTCATCCCTGGTTGACACAATACTGTATCACACAACATGTTTCACCGGCCCGCCATTTTGTCTGCCTCTTTCCTTTTTTTTCTCTTTTTTTTTTTTTTTTTGGTTAAATTTTCTGTTCCTCCCCTAACCCCTCTTATTTAACCATTTTGACTCCCTCACCCTGTCCACCAGCATCCTGCATTGTCGACCATGCTGGTAAAGCAAAAACTTAACCCTTTGACTCCCTCACCCTGTCTACCAGCATTCGGTATTGTCCACTATGCTAGCAAAGCAAAAACTTAACCCTTTGACTCCCGCACCCTGTCCACCAGCATCCTGCATTGTCAACCATGCTAGCAAAGCAAAAACTTAACTCTTTGACTTCCACATCATGTCCACCAGCATCCTGCATTGTCGACCATGCTAGCAAAGCAAAAACTTAACCCTTTGACTCCTGCACCCTGTCCACCAGCATCCTGCATTGTCGACCATGCTAGCAAAGCAAAAATTTAACCCTTTGACTCCCTCACCCTGTCCACCAGCATCCTACATTGTCAACCATGCTAGCAAAGCAAAAAAATTAACCCTTTGACTCGCTTATCCTGTCCTCCAGCTTTCTGGATAGGGTAAGGGAATCAAAGGGTTAAGATTTTTCTAGTTGGTGGACAGGGTGCGGGAGCCAAAGGGTTAAAACAAAAAAGTTCGTGGCCTGTTAGAACAGCCGTCAGGGTTATTCCCCCTGTTTCGCTCTCCAGTGACGTCAAAGGGAGGTAGGAGTGGCGTCCATTACATGAGGTCACGGAACGTCTGTCATGGCGCTGGGGTGAATATGTTTTACTGAAACCAGAAACAAAACAAAACAAAACAAAACAAAACAAAACAAAACAAAACAAACAAACAAAACAAACAAAAAAGAAAAACAACAACAACAAAAAGAAAAACACGAAGAAAGATTAAGAACGTGTATTTAATACAACACGACAAGACAGGCGCGAATTTTCGGCCAACCGGCCTTTGTCAAGCGTAAGATCACAAACAAACAAACACCAGATACAAAAATTACACATACACACAAACTCACACGCACGCACACGCACACGCACACACCACACGCACACACGCACAAGGACTGAGAAAGGCTGAATCTTTACACTGGACAAAGCAGCAGGGAAGTTTCAGTCTTTCAGTCTTTTTCTCCCCTAATTTTTGTATGTGGTGTTTGTTTTGTTTCATTATCTTACTCTTGACAAAGGCCAGTTGGCCGAAAATTCGCGCCTGTCTTGTCTTGTTGTATTAACTGCGATTCTTAGTTTTTGTTTTCGTGTTGTTTTTTTTCTTTTCTGGTTCCTATTTGTTTGAACGCGGGCAGTCACACTTGTTTTGGATTTTGTCTTTATTGAATTTGATTGTGGAACACAGGGGGGTGGGGGGGGGGTGGGGTGTGAGTGTGGGGGGTAGGGTGTGTGTGTGTGTGTGTGTGAGTGTGGGGGGTGGGGGGGTGGAGTGGGAGTGGAATTGAGTAACACTTCACACGTGCGTGTGTGTGATTGTATACGTGTGCATTACGAAATCAGCGCACGTTGAAGATCCCAAGAACAACGAAAGAAGCTGTCCGTGACAAAATTGTTCCGGAAAAAAAAAAAGAATGTAGGCCTACTTTTATTGTTCAATTTTTATTTTTTCCTTTGTTGTTTAAAGCCCAGCCGACTGCGTAGAGCCATATCAGGGCTATGACCATTTTATTGTTCACACAATACTTCAACAGGTGAAAAAAGAACAGAGAATTAATACACATATTCATGCGTACATAATCTAAGGAGATGCCCCTGGAGTTGACTGCTCTGTCCAATTTATCACACAAGGGATTAAAAAAACCCCAACATACCTGAATACGAATTGAAACATTACTTGGGACACTGAAACATGCATAAATGGAGACACACTCACACGGAAAAGACAGATAAAAATCCACCAGGTGTCGCCTTGAACTGTGGTGGCGCGTTGTGTTCTGGGAGATCAGTCGGAGATTTACATGGTATCTCCATTGCAACACACACACACACACACACACACACACACACGCGCGCGCGCACGCACACACATACACACACACACACACACACACACACACACACACACGCGCACACACACGTTGGCGTGCCCGCGCACACACACATACACACACACATCACACACACACAAACACACAAATTCACACGCACGCACACACACGTACACACACACACCACTCACACAAACACACACAAACACACACATACACACACATGCACACACGTACACACAAACAAACATACACAAACTCATAAACTCACACACACACACACACACACAAACACACACACACATACACACAGGCACACATACGCATACACACACGCACACACACAGAGGCAGAAACACACACATACACACACATACACACACACACACACACGTACACCACACACACACATATACTCACACATAGAACACACACACACATACATACACACACATATACACAGAGGCAGAAACACACACACACATACACACACACACACACACACACACATACACAACACAACAGACAGACAGACACACACACACACACAAACAAACAAACACAACACACACACACACAAACACACACAAACACACACAACACACAAACACACACACATAAACACACACTCACACACAAACACAAAACAGAACACACAGACACACACACACACACACACACACACACACACACACACACACACACACACGCACGCGCAACCACAAACACACACACACAAACAAACAAACACAACACACACACACACACAAACACACACACATGCACAAAACACACATACACAACACACACACATACACACACACACACACACACACAAACACACACACATGCACACACACACATACACACACACATACACACACACACACACACACACATGCACACACACACACACACACACACACACACACACACACACACACACACACACACAAACACACCGCCCAATGATATAAAGACACCAGGACTCTGTTAGACAGTCACAGCTCTTACAGTCTTTCGAAGTTTCAGTTTCAGTTTCTCAAGACGACGTCTCCGCGCTCGGAACGAATTCCATATGCACTAACGTCACAAGTGCCATGTGTATGGTGATCATGACACATACCTTAAGCCTGCACATAAACCCATCAGCTGGCCAGGTCCTAAGGACCTACCTAGACTATGTTTCCGTGAGCTGGCCAGGTCCTGAGGTTCTACCTACACTATGTTTCCATCAGGTCCTGAGGTCCCTAACCTACCACTATGTTTCCACACACTGGCACAGGTCCTGAGGTCCTACCTACACTATGTTTCCATCAGCTGGCCAGGTCCTGAGGTCCTACCTACACTATGTTTCCATCAGCTGGCCAGTCCTGAGGTCCTACCTACACTATGTTTCCATCAGCTGGCCAGGTCCTAAGGTCCTACCTACACTATGTTTCCATCAGCTGGCCAGGTCCTAAGGTCCTACCTACACTATGTTTCCATCAGGTCCTGAGGTCCTACCTACACTATGTTTCCATCAGCTGGCCAGGTCCTAGGCCCTACCTACACTATGTTTCCATCAGCTGGCACTCAAGGTCCTCAGGTCCTACCTACACTATGTTTCCATCAGCTGGCCAGGTCCTCAGGTCCTACCTACACTATGTTTCCATCAGCTGGCCAGGTCCTGTGGTCCTACCTACACTATGTTTCCATCAGCTGGCCAGGTCCTAGGTCCTACCTACACTATGTTTCCATCAGCTGGCCAGGTCCTGAGGTCCTACCTACACTATGTTTCCATCAGTGGCCAGTCCTGAGGTCCTACCTACACTATGTTTCCATCAGCTGGCCAGGTCCTGAGGTCCTACCTACACTATGTTTCCATCAGCTGGCCAGGTCCTGAGGTCCTACCTACACTATGTTTCCATCAGCTGGCCAGGTCCTGTGGTCCTACCTACACTATGTTTCCATCAGCTGGCCAGGTCCTAAGGTCCTACCTACACTATGTTTCCATCAGTCCTGTGGTCCTACCTACACAATGTTTCCTATCAGGTCCTGAGGTCCTACCTACACTATGTTTCCATCAGCTGGCCAGGTCCTAAGGTCCTACCTACACTATGTTTCCATCAGCTGGCCAGGTCCTAAGGTCCTACCTACACTATGTTTCCATCAGCTGGCCAGGTCCTAAGGTCCTACCTACACTATGTTTCCATCAGCTGGCCAGGTCCTGAGGTCCTACCTACACTATGTTTCCATCAGCTGGCCAGGTCCTGAGGTCCTACCTACACATGTTTCCATACAGGTCCTGAGGTCCTACCTACACAATGTTTCCATCAGCTGGCCAGGTCCTGAGGTCCTACCTACACTCTGTTTCCATCAGGTCCTAGGTCCTACCTACACTATGTTTCCATCAGCTGGCCAGGTCCTGGGTCCTACCTACACTATGTTTCCATCAGCTGGTCAGGTCCTAAGGTCCTACCTACACTATGTCTTTCAAAACCAACGTGACGACCTATTTATTCACCAAATTATGACATCTTGTGAAGAATATTCACTGTCACCATTCCATGTATACTGTATCAGAACAGTCTATCCATTTACTTCTCTGTCTGTCTGTCTGTCTGTCTCTGTCTGTCTCAGTCTGTCTGTCTGTCTCTGTCTATCTGTCTGTCTCCGTCTGTTTTGTCTGTCTGTCTGTCTGTCTCTGTCTGTATCTGTCGTGTCTCTGTCCTGTTTTGTTGTTCTCTGTATCTCTGTCTGTCTCCTCTTCTCTTATCTCCGTTGTTATCATGTGTCTGTACAGCGTACTGTACTGTTTGTATCATGTGTCTGTTACAGTCGTGACGTACTGTCTTTGTATCATGTGTCCTGTTACTGTGACGTACTGTACTGTTGTAATCATGTGCCTGTTACAGTCGTGACGTACTGTACTGTTGTATCATGTGTCTGTTACAGTCGTGACGTACTGTACTGTTGTATCATGTGCTGTTACAGTCGTGAGTACTGTACTGTTGTATCATGTGCCTGTTACAGTCGTGACGTACTGTTGTATCATGTGTCCTGTTTACAGTCGTGACGTACTGTCTGTTGTATCATGTGTCTGTTACAGTCGTGACGTACTGTACTGTGTATCATGTGTCTGTTTACAGTCGTGACGTACTGTACTGTTGTATCATGTGTCTGTTACAGTCGTGACGTACTGTCTGTTGTATCATGTGTCTGTTACTGTCGTGACGTACTGTACTGTTGTATCATGTGTCTGTTACAGTCCGTGACGTACTGTACTGTTGTATTATGTGTCTGTTACAGTCGTCGTACTGTACTGTTGTATCATGTGTCTGTTACTGTCGTGACGTACTGTACTGTTGTATCATGTGTCTGTTACAGTCGTCACGTACTGTACTGTTGTATCAGTGTCTGTTACAGTCGTGACGTACTGTACTGTTGTATCATGTGTCTGTTACAGTCGTGACGTACTGTACTTTTGTATCATGTGTCTGTTACAGTCGTGACGTACTGTACTGTTGTATCATGTGTCTGTTACAGTCGTGACGTACTGTACTGTTGTATCATGTGCCTGTTACAGTCGTGACGTACTGTACTGTTGTATCATGTGTCTGTTACAGTCGTGACGTACTGTACTGTTGTATCATGTGTCTGTTACGTCTGTCACTGTACTGTTGTATATGTTCTGTTACAGTCGTGACGTACTGTCTGTTCATGTGTCTGTTACAGTCGTGACGTACTGTACTGTTGTATATGTGTCTGTTACAGTCGTGACGTACTGTCTGTATCATGTGTCTGTTACTGTCGTGACGTACTGTCTGTTGTATCATGTGTCTGTTTCAGTCGTACGTACTGTTGTATCATGTGTCTGTTACAGTCGTGACGTACTGTACTGTTGTATCATGTGTCCTGTTACAGTCTTGTACGTATCTGTACTGTTTGTATCATGTGTCTGTTACAGTCGTGACGTACTGTACTGTTGTATCATGTGTCTGTTACAGTCTTACGTACGTTACTGTTGTATCATGTGTCTGTTACAGTCGTGACGTACTGTACTGTTGTATCATGTGTCTGTTACGTCGTGACGTACTGTACTGTTGTATCATGTGTCTGTTACAGTCGTGACGTACTGTACTGTTGTATCATGTGTCTGTTACAGTCGTGACGTACTGTACTGTTGTATCATGTGTCTGTTACAGTCGTGACGTACTGTACTGTTGTATCTTGTGTCTGTTACAGTCGTTCGTACTGTACTGTTGTTCTGTGTCTGTTACTGTCTGACGTACTGTCTGTGTTATGTGTCCTGTTACAGTCTGACGTACTGCTGTCTGTATATTTGTCTGTTACTCGTGACTCTCTGTCTGTATCATGTGTCTGTTACCAGTCGTCGTACTGTTATCTGTTGTTATCATGTTCGTTCAGTCGTACTGTACTGTTGTATCATGTGTCTGTTACGTCGTGACGTACTGTTGTATCATGTGTCTGTTACAGTCGTGACGTACTGTACTGTTGTATCATGTGTCCTGTTACAGTCTGACGTACTGTACTGTTGTATCATGTGTCTGTTACAGTCGTGACGTACTGTTGTATCATGTGCTGTACAGTCGTGAGTACTGATTTGTATCATGTGTCTGTTACAGTCTGACGTACTGTACTGTTGTATCATGTCTGTTACAGTCGTGACGTCTTACTGTTGTATCATGTGTCTGTTACAGTCGTACGTACTGTACTGTTGTATATGTGTCTGTTACAGTCGTGACGTCTGTCTGTTGTATCATGTGTCTGTTACAGTCGTGACGTACTGTTGTATCATGTGTCTGTTACTGTCGTGTACTGTACTGTTGTATCATGTGTCTGTTACAGTCGTGACTACTGTACTGTTGTATCATGTGTCTGTTACGTCGTGACGTACTGTCTGTATCATGTGTCTGTTACGTCGTGACTACTGTACTGTTGTATCATGTGTCTGTTACAGTCGTGACTACTGTACTGTTGTTATCATGTGTCTGTTACAGTCGTGACGTACTGTACTGTTGTATCATGTTCTGTTACGTCGTGACGTACTGTATTGTATCATGTGTCTGTTACAGTCGTGACGTACTGTCTGTTGTATCATGTGTCTGTTACAGTCGTGACGTACTGTCTGTTGTATTATGTGTCTGTTACAGTCGTGACGTACTGTACTGTTGTATCATGTGTCTGTTACAGTCGTGACGTACTGTACTGTTGTATTATGTGTCTGTTACAGTCGTGACGTACTGTACTGTTTGTATCATGTGTCTGTTACAGTCGTGACGTACTGTACTGTTGTATTATGTGTCTGTTACAGTCGTGACGTACTGTACTGTTGTATCATGTGTCTGTTACAGTCGTGACGTACTGTACTGTTGTATCATGTGTCTGTTACAGTCGTGACGTACTGTACTGTTGTATCATGTGTCTGTTACAGTCGTGACGTACTGTACTGTTGTATCATGTGTCTGTTACAGTCGTGACGTACTGTACTGTTGTATCATGTGCCTGTTACAGTCGTGACGTACTGTACTGTTGTATCATGTGTCTGTTACAGTCGTGACGTACTGTACTGTTGTATCATGTGTCTGTTACAGTCGTCACGTACTGTTGTATCATGTGTCTGTTACAGTCGTGACGTACTGTTGTATCATGTGTCTGTTACAGTCGTGACGTACTGTACTGTTGTATTATGTGTCTGTTACAGTCGTGACGTACTGTTGTATCATGTGTCTGTTACAGTCGTGACGTACTGTACTGTTGTATCATGTGTCTGTTACAGTCGTGACGTACTGTTGTATCATGTGTCTGTTACAGTCGTGACGTACTGTACTGTTGTATTATGTGTCTGTTACAGTCGTGACGTACTGTACTGTTGTATCATGTGTCTGTTACAGTCGTGACGTACTGTACTGTTGTATCATGTGTCTGTTACAGTCGTGACGTACTGTTGTATCATGTGTCTGTTACAGTCGTGACGTACTGTACTGTTGTATTATGTGTCTGTTACAGTCGTGACGTACTGTACTGTTGTATCATGTGTCTGTTACAATCGTGACGTACTGTACTGTTGTATCATGTGTCTGTTACAGTCGTGACGTACTGCACTGTTGTATCATGTGTCTGTTACAGTCGTGACGTACTGTACTGTTGTATCATGTGTCTGTTAAAGTCGTGACGTACTGTTGTATCATGTGTCTGTTACAGTCGTGACGTACTGTACTGTTGTATTATGTGTCTGTTACAGTCGTGACGTACTGTACTGTTGTATTATGTGTCTGTTACAGTCGTGACGTACTGTTGTATCATGTGTCTGTTACAGTCGTCACGTACTGTA
>JAPXFY010000035.1:1214647-1217147 GCA_030674185.1 Monoplex corrugatus
AATAAAAATAATAAATAATGATATAATCAATAATAAGTAACATATCAATAATAATACAGACAACTAATAATAATAATAATGATATAATAATTATAATAATAATAATAATACATATAATAATAATTAGATATATACATAATAAGACAACATATGTATAAATAATAATATATTATGGTAATGAATAGATTGTTAGTACTGTATAATATAATTTAAATGTCTAATGATATAATAATATAATAATAATAGATATAATGAATTATATAATATATGATCAATAATAACAACATATCAGATAATAATAATAATATTAATATATAATAATTTAATAATGTAATATATAATAAATTTCTGATGGTATGATATTGTTTGTGCTGTGGTGTATAATTATGTGGTTGAGTGTCTGATGGTATGATGATTGTTTGTGCTGTGGGTGTAATTATGTGGTTGAGTGTCTGATGGTATGATGATTGTTTGTGCTGTGGGTTACATTATGTGGTTGTGTCTGATGGTATGATCATTGTTTGTGCTGTGGGTGTACATTATGTGGTGGTCTGATGTTGATCATTGTTTGTGTGTGGTGTTTTATGTGGTTGATTCTGATGGATGATATGTTTGTGCTGTGGGTGTATTATTGTGGTTGAGTGTCTGATGGTATGATCATTGTTTGTGCTGTGGGTGATATTATGTGGTTGAGTGTCTGATGGTATGATCATTGTTTGTGCTGTGGGTGTATATTATGTGGTTGAGTGTCTGATGGTATGATGATTGTTTGTCTGTGGGTGTAATTATGTGGTTGAGTGTTGATGGTATGATATTGTTTGTGCTGTGGTGTACTATTATGTGGTTGAGTGTCTGATGGTATGATGATTGTTTGTGCTGTGTGGTGTATATATGTGGTTGATGTCTGATGGTATGATGATTGTTTGTGCTGTGGGTGTATATTATGTGGTTGGTGTCTGATGGTATGATCATTGTTTGTGCTGTGTGTGTATATTATGTGGTTGAGTGTCTGATGGTATGATCATTGTTTGTGCTGTGGGTGTATATTATGTGGTTGAGTGTCTGATGGTATGATGATTGTTTGTGCTGTGTGTGTATATTATGTGGTTGAGTGTCTGATGGTATGATCATTGTTTGTGCTGTGGGTGTACATTATGTGGTTGAGTGTCTGATGGTATGATGATTGTTTGTGCTGTGGGTGTATATTATGTGGATGAGTGTCTGATGGTATGATGATTGTTTGTGGTGTGGGTGTATATTATGTGGTTGTGTCTGATGGTATGATCATTGTTTGTGCTGTGGGTGTATATTATGTGGTTGAGTGTCTGATGGTATGATGATTGTTTGTGCTGTGGGTGTATATTATGTGGATGAGTGTCTGATGGTATGATGATTGTTTGTGCTGTGGGTGTACATTATGTGGTTGTGTGTCTGATGGTATGATCATTGTTTGTGCTGTGGGTGTACATTATGTGGTTGTGTGTCTGATGGTATGATCATTGTTTGTGCTGTGGGTGTATATTATGTGGTTGAGTGTCTGGTATGATCATTGTTTGTACTGTGGGTGTATATTATGTGGTTGAGTGTCTGGTATGACTTTTGATTGTGTTCAGTTTCGTGCTGTGATTTGTGCTTTGATTATTGGTTGTTTGTTTTTTAATATATTAGGCATCATCATCATCATCATCATCATCATCATCATCATCATCATCATCATCATCATCATCATCATCATCATCATCATCATCATCGTCATCATCATCATCATCATCGTCGTCGGCGTCATCATCATCATCATCATCATCATCATCGTCGTCGTCGTCGTCGTCATCATCATCATCATCGTCGTCGTCGTCGTCGTCGTCGTCATCACCACCACCACCACCACCACCACCATCATCATCATCAAACAACAAACAGCACACAATAAACAACAACAAAAAGAACACTACGAATATAAAGAATAATAATGCAAACAGCAGAGCAGAGCAGAGAGAGAGCAGAACAAGAAAAACGACATGATAAAAAAGAAAAAAAAAGAGAGAAGAGAGAGAGAAAGAGAGAGAAGGGAGATAGAAAAAGAGAGAAAAGAAAGAGAGAGAGAAAGGGAGAAGAAAAGAGAGAAGAAAGGAGAGAGAGAGGAGAGAGAAAAGGGAGAAGAAAGAGAGAGAAGAGAAGACGAGAGAGAGGAGATGAGGGGAAGAGAGAGGGAGATAGAAAGAGAGAGAAAGAAAGACAGAGAGAGGGATAGGAAGGAGATAGAAGAGGAGAAGGAGAGAGAGAGAGAGAGGGGAGAGAGAAGAGAGGGAGAGAGAGAGAGACAGAAGAGAGGGAGAGAAGAGAGAGAGACGAGAGAGGGAGAGAGAGAGAGAGACGGAGAGAGAGAGGGAAAGAGAGAGAGAGAGAGACAGAGAGAGAGAGACAGAGACAGAGACAGAGACAGAGATAGAGATAGAGAGAGACAGATAATAATAACAGCAATGATAATATAACAATTGGT
>JAPXFY010000035.1:1237147-1239647 GCA_030674185.1 Monoplex corrugatus
TGTGCACGTTGTCATCCATTACATGTAGTATTGATGTTGTTTCAAAATTGTGATTTTTATTTATTTTTGTTCTCTCATCTGTCTCTTTGTCTATCTCTCTGACTGTTTATGTCTGTCTGTCTGTCTGTCTGTCTGTGTCTCTATGTCCCTCTGTCTCTGTCTCTCCGTCTCTCTTTTTCGTTTTCTCTCTCTGTGTCTTTGTCTCTCGCTCTCTCTCTTTTTTTTTTCTCTTTGTCTCTCTCTGCCTGTCTGTCAGTCTCTCTTTTTGTCTCTGTCTGTCTCTGTCTCTGTCTGTCTCTGTCTGTCTGTCTGTTTGTCTACATCTACCTTTCTCTCTCCCTCTCTCCCTCTATCCCCCCTCTCTCTCTCTTTGTCTGTATCTTTCTCGTCCTCTGTCTGTCTCTGTCTTTATCTGTCTCATCTCTGTCTCTCTGTTTCTCGCTGCATTTGTCTCTGTCTCTCTGTCTTGTTCTCTGTCAGTGCTACTGTCTCTGTCTGTGTCTCTGTCAGTGTTACTGTCTGTGTGTCTCTGTCTCTGTCTTGTTCTCTGTCAGTGTTACTGTCTGTGTCCTGCTCTGTCTTGTTCTCTGTCAGTGCTACTGTCTTGTCTCTGTCTCTGTCTTGTTCTCTGTCAGTGTTCTGTCTGTGTCTTTGTCTCTGTTCTGTCTTGTTCTTGTCTTGTTCTGTCAGTGTGTTCTCTGTCTCTGTCTCTGTCTTGTTCTCTGTCAGTGTTACTGTCTGTGTGTCTTGTCTCTGTCTCTGTCTTGTTCTCTCATGTTACTGTCTGGTCTCTGTCCTGTCGTTCTCTGTCATGCTACTGTCTGTGTCTCTGTCTCTGTCTTGTTCTCTGTCAGTGTTACTGTCTTGTGCTCTTCTCTGTCTTGTTCTCTGTCAGTGTTACTGTCTGTTGTCTCTGTCTCTGTCTCTGTCTTGTCTCTGTCAGTGTTACTGTCTTGTGTCTCTGTCTCGCTCTGTCTTGTTCCTGTCAGTTTACTGTCTCTGTGTCTCTGTCTCTGTCTTCTTGTGTTTCTGTCAGTGTCTCTGTCTCTGTCTGTCTCTGTCTTGTCTCTGTGTTCGTCTGTGTGTGTTGTCTCTGTCTCTGTCTTGTTCTCTGTCAGTGTTACTGTCTGTGTCGTCTCTGTCTTGTTCTCTGTCAGTGTTACTGTCTGTGTCTCTGTCTTGTTCTCTGTCAGTGTTATTGTCTCTGTCTCTGTCTTGTTCCTGTCAGTGTTACTGTCGTTGCTGTGCTCTGTCTCTGTCTTGTTCTCTGTCAGTGTTACTGTCTGTGTGTCTCTGTCTCTGTCTTGTTCTCTGTCAGTGTTACTGTCTGTGTGTCTCTGTCTCTGTCTTGTTCTCTGTCAGTGTTACTGTCTTGTTCTTCTTGTCTCTGTCAGTCTGTCTGTGTGTCTGCTCTGTCTTGTTCTCTGTCAGTGTTACTGTCTTGTCTCTGTCTCTGTCTTGTTGTCTCTGTCAGTGTTACTGTCTGTGTCTCTGTCTCTGTCTTGTTCTCTGTCATGTTCTGTCTGTGTCTCTGTCTTGTTCTCTGTCAGTGTTACTGTCTCTGTCTCTGTCTTGTTCTCTGTCAGTGTTACTGTCTGTGTGTCCTGTCTGTCTTGTTCTCTGTCAGTGTTATGTCTTGTCTCTGTCTCTGTCTTGTTCTCTGTCAGTGTTACTGTCTCTGTCTCTGTCTTGTTCTCTGTCAGTGTTACTGTCTCTGTCTCTGTCTTGTTCTCTGTCATGTTTGTCTCTGTCTCGCTTGTTTCTCTGTCATGTTACTGTCTCTGTCTCTGTCTTGTTCTCTGTCAGTGTACTGTCTGTGTGTCTCTGTCTTGTGTCTCTGTCAGTGTTACTGTCTCTGTCTGTCTCTGTCTTGTTCTCTGTCAGTGTTACTGTCTGTGTCTGTCTCTGTCTTGTTCTCTGTCAGTGTTACTGTCTCTGTCTCTGTCTTGTTTCTGTCAGTTACTGTCTGTGTCTCGTCTCTGTCTTGTTCTCTGTCAGTGTTACTGTCTGTGTCTCTGTCTTGTTCTCTGTCAGTGTTACTGTCTCTGTCCTGTCTCTGTCTTGTTCTCTGTCAGTGTACTGTCTGTGTCTCTGTCTTGTTCTCTGTCAGTGTATTCTGTGTCTCTGTCTCTGTCTTGTTCTCTGTCAGTGTTACTGCTGTGTCTCTGTCTCTGTCTTGTTCTCTGTCGTGTTACTGTCTGTGTCTCTGTCTCTGTCTTGTTCTCTGTCAGTGTTACTGTCTGTGTCTCTGTCTTGTTCTCTGTCAGTGTTACTGTCTGTGTCTCTGTCTGTCTTGTTCTCTGTCAGTGTTACTGTCTGTGTGTCTGTCTTGTCTTGTTCTCTGTCAGTGTTACTGTCTTGTCTTGTCTTGTTCTCTGTCAGTGTTACTGTCTGTGTCCTGTCTCTGTCTTGTTCGTCTGTCCAGTGTGTTACTGTCTGTGTCTCTGGTCTTGTTCTCTGTCAGTGTTACTGTCCTTGTCTCTGTCGTTGTTCTCTGTCA
>JAPXFY010000035.1:1247147-1252147 GCA_030674185.1 Monoplex corrugatus
GAAGACCAACATGAGAAGGCACCCAGCATAAATTGATTTCCGAACCATTTATCTTTAAACAATGTATTAGATGATTTGCCTCAATAATTAAGTCAGGTCTTGTGTCTGTATCAAAAGATTGTAAGGCATATAATACAGATTTTGAATCAACAAAGAGAACTACTTTGAATGACACAGGCCGAAGGCTTATTAAATAATGCAACGCTTGAACAACAGCGACCAATTCTGCTGTATATATAGATACATTTGCCCCAATGAAAAAGGACTTTTTAATGTTAAATTTTGGAACATAAAAGGCTGCTCCAGCGCTCTGGTTTGCTAAGACTGACCCATCGGTAAAAATGTGGAGGTGGGTACTGTACTTTTCATCGATGTGTTCACAAGCTGTGGATAGCGTAATGTTGACATTATCATCTTTTTTAACTTTTGCATAATCGAGATCAAATGTGGCATTTAGCATTTCCCATGTAGGGATAGGCGTTATCGATGGTTTCTCAGCAATTTCATCCATTGTTATGTTGGACTGTTTGATCAGGCCAGATATGTAAGTTGCGGCTGTAATTTGTGATGAAATGTTTTTTGCTCGTTTTGGAAAGTCAGTATCAGACCTGATCTTAATTTCTTTGCTCACAAAATTATCCACTTGTGAAGTATTTCTAATTGCAAACTTTGCTGTAGCTAACTCACGATGGTTGTTTAAAGGTAGAATTCCAGCAACTTTGTACGTTTCCAGAGTAGAAGCATGAGTTGGTACACCTAGTGCAATTTTAAGACTTTTGCAGTCCAAGCTCTGAATCTTTTTTAGTAAATATTTGGGTGCATTGAAGAAAACTTCTTGCGCGTAGGATAATTTAGACCTGACCAGCGCTGTTGACAGATGAATCAGTACATTTGTATCCATTCCCCAGGGTAATTTGCTTATTATCTTTAGAAAATTTAAGGTTTTTCGCGCTTTTGTTAAAATATAATCAAAATGGACATTCCAGCTTAATTTGGACGTGATGTAAACTCCCAGGAATTTTACGACCTGTTTGTAATTTAACACTTCACCAAGCAATTTGAAAATAGGCAAGTTATTTGAGTTACCACCAGGATCAAACAGCATCATGTTAGTTTTTTCTGCTGACAACGACAGCCCATTTTCTAACATATAGTTTCCAAGATTATCAAGATCAATTTGATACAACTTCCTGATGTAATTTCGCGTTCTCTGTGGAGTTGTCTTTTTTAAAGTGATATTCATCCAAGTGCATATATCATCAGCGTACTGTACTAAAACAACACGATTTGAAAGAGCTTTCGGAAGATCCTGTATAAGGATATTAAATAAAATAGGTGCTATCACTGAACCTTGTGGAATCCCCATGTCGAGGCATCGTGAAGAAGAATAACTAGCTCCCACTCTTGCCTGAATTGTTCTATTAGCTAAAAACGATTTAATGTAATTGAACATATTGCCCGATAAACCAACAGATTTTAGCTTGAACAATAAACGTTTATGCCAAACTTGATCGTAAGCTTTTTTCACATCAAAGAAAGTAGCTAAAACACTTTTTCTGCGGGCAAACTGTTGTTTGATCTGAGTTGTAAGTTTAACTAGGTGCTCAACTGCGGATCTTCCTTTTCTAAAACCTGCCTGGTTTACCGGAATAACGTTATTTTTATCACAGTAGTGTAAAAGTCTGTTTAAGACCAATCTTTCCATTAGTTTGCTTGTGTGGGACGTTAAAGCAATAGGTCTGTAACTGTTTTTATCGGTTTTCGATTTTCCTGTTTTTAAGATTGGTATAACTATAGACTTTTGCCAGATTTGTGGCACAGTTCCAGTAACCCAGCATTTCTGCAAAATTTTGTGTAAGAAAATAAGGTAGTTTTCAGGGAGATGTTTAATCATTTCAGTCGAAACTGCATCAACACCTACCGAACTCTTTTTGTTGTGTAGAGACAGTACTGTGTTTTTTAGCTCTTCTAAGGTGATTGGAGAATTAAACCAGAGATCATTCTGTGGTACTGGATCAGTGTAGATTGGGTTGTAATCTTCCATTTCTCTGTGATGTTTGCAGTCAGGAGATAAACCTTCAACTTTACTGTTTTTGGCGAACAGATCCACAAAAGTTTCTGCTTTGTCCATGTCTGAAGGAAATGTGTTACATGTTTCAATCATTATCGGACACCTAGGTAAGTTGGTTCCATCCTTCATTTGTTTCATTTTCGTCCAGACTTTATGGAAATCTTTGAAATCTGAAATTTCTTTTGTGCAGAATGATGCCCAATAATCTTTCTTTGCTTCAGCAATGATTTTGTTACATTGGATGTTAGCTTTTTTCATTTCGACATGATCCTCAGGTTTCCGGCTTTTGATGTAGATTTTGTATTTCTCCCTTTTATATTGAACTGCTTTCTCACATGCCTCTGTCCACCAAACATTACCCAATCGATTATTTGATCTAGAAGATTTGAGTTTCGGAATCGATAGGTCTGCAGCGGCTAAAATTGACTCTTGGAATTAGAAAACATAATGTCTACATTTTCACTTTCATAATGTCTGTAATCTTGATTAGCTAGAGCAGTTCGAAATAAGGACCAGTCAGAACGCTTGTAATTATATTTTGGAATAATTTCAGGAGAGCTGTCTTTCATCCTGATGTTTTTGTCAGTTATGGTTATGATGATAGGTAGGTGATCGCTTCCCAAAGTGTCTCTGTGAGTTTCCCAGGTACAGGATGGTGCTAATTCTGGTGAGATTAGAGACAAATCGATGGCTGTCGCCCTGTGTTTGGATACATCAGGGATCCTAGTGACACTACCATCATTTAGAAGGTAAAGCGAACTATCAACGATATTTTCTACCAAACGATTGCTCGTAACAGTAGAACAGTTCTTTTCCCAAAATGGGGAGTGGGGATTAAAGTCTCCACCTATTAGCCATTTACCACGCTGCTGATCTTGGATAGTGCGCAGCCATTCTGTGTTGTGGTCATTTGGACCTGTTGGTAGGTAGACTGACAAAACGTTAATGTTTAGAGAATTGCTTAATTGGACAGTGGCAGCACAAGCATGCAAATCTTCGCTTGATTTCAAAACTGGGGAAGTAAGTAAGCAGTATTGTAACTCTTTGAGTATATAAATCGCGGTGGATACCTTCTTCCCGTGATTCCCACATTCATAGACTGGAGGATAATAATAATTGGGGAAATTGGGAAGCTTGGTAGCGACAACATTCATCGACTGTAGAATCAAAATTTCACACCTATTTGATGCTAGGAAATGCTCCAAGTAAGCCGAATTGGTGGAAAGGGATCTACAATTCCATTGCAAAAACTTGACTTGGGATTGTTTTCGCATTGCTGATATTGGTTAATCTCCAACTTTCTATTAACTGTTATTTATGGTCGATAATAATGAATACTTTGATTTTCTGTGTCCAGGAGAACTGGACAGAAAGAAAATTACGTAATTACTTAGACTACGAAGTAAAGAAAACAAAATTGTAGCAAAATCAATAAAAAGAAAATTACATAGTCCAACGTACGAATAACTTATAAAGGTGATAATAGATTACAAGGGATAACAAATAACCAAAAATCAAAATAATGGCATTCACGTCTTCAAATGTACAGAGTGTATAGTCTGACCGAGTCTTGATAGTCGGACTAAAACCTAGTTATTGTTTATTTTCAGCAGAAGAAATGTCAGAGATGACGAGGAAAAAGTCCTGTGACATGAACATTAAGTATTGTATATGTAATACTGTTATTTCAAAACATATTATACGGCCACCATGGTGTGTAGTTGTCAAAAGGGTGGTACTGTCCTCTGGAGAATCTGGAAGGGTGTAGCTGTGATGATCTTGATCTTGATGTTCTCCTTGGAGTCTCCCAAAATAGGTCTCGAATGTGTCTTCCAAGATTTCCTGCAATGATGCTACTTCCTCTGGTGGTGGGGTGAATGTCGTCTTTTAGAAATTGTTGAGTGGTACGAAGGTTCTCATGTGATACAAAAGAAATATTTTTCATATCAACAAGTTCAGCAGATAGAAAAGCGTTGAACAGATTTCGTTGAACCTCCATTCGGGCCTGCCGTACAGGGGCAACCTTACTAACGACTAGTTTAGATTTTGGATGTTCTTGTGCTATTTGTTTTATGCCTGAAGCGAGATGTTTAGTTGTTGCAGGGAGATCTTTGCTGTTCAATTCATGCACACCACAGTGAAAAACAATACAGTCTGCTGAATCATCAAATTTGGAAAAGGCCATATCTAATGAGCTTTTAATGTTATGAGGGTCGTTCACAGGGCACGAGTCTCCTTCAAAACCGTAAGATCGTCCCAGTCTTCTTGAGTTGACACCTTTCAACACAGAGTCGTGGACAGTGAGAACGTACGGAAGATCGTGGGTCTTTTTATGTTGTTTTGAAATATTTTCAGAACGGGATGGTGTAGGCCTATGTTTGGGAAGCGAAATGACGTCTTTAGTTGGTATGACGTCATGACGTTGTTCTTTCTTGTTTTTTATTTTATTTTCAGGCACTTTTGTTGCTTGCTGTTTTGTTTTGCTGCTGGGTTTTGGTGCCTTGAGGTTTCGGGTCTGTTTGTCGTCCTGCTTGCTTGTGTGGTTTTGTTTCAGTGCCTCAGCGTAGGTGGGATGTGTGTCATGTAGATCCGTCTGTGTGTGACAGTTACGGGTTGTCATGGTGATGTTCTTTTTTTGCTGGTTAGTGAGTAGAGTAAGGACCGTCTTTTCCAGAGAATTGACTTGGTCCCGCAGAGCCAGTATGATGTTTTTTAGTTCTGCCGTACTCACGCAGTCCGCCGAGCTGGGAAGAGGCGCTGTGCAGGTTGTCCCACTCTGCGTGTCAGTGGGAGTCGTGGTCGGTGCACCAGATGTAGCGTTAGGCCTAGCGTCAGACTCGGCGACTGTCGATTTCGGGTCCTTTTCAGTCTCTGCTCCCGCGGCACTGGACGATATCTTCTCTCCATCAGCCTTGCCCTCTAATGCGTC
>JAPXFY010000035.1:1257147-1262147 GCA_030674185.1 Monoplex corrugatus
TGGTTATCATCTCTATGGCAGGAAAGTGGAGAGGGGAGTGGGATTGTTTAGTACTGACCACAAGGATGTTGTCTGTCTGTCTGTCTGTCAGTGAAGACAACAATACTAAGGACTATGACACTGGTGGAGAAGATTGTCAGAATGGTTCAGACATTCACCTGTCAATAACTAAACTCCAGGTTCCAGGGTCCCTCTCCCGTGGAGGCCTCGACTTTTCTCCTCAGTTTGACCGGAAAATCGAACTGAAACGTCTAGTCCTTCGGAAAAGGAACCAGAAAAAAAATACGAAAGAAGAATAAGAACGCGTATCTAATACAACCAGACAAGACAGGCTCAAATGTTCGGCCAACTGGCCTTTGTCAAGCGTAAGATCACAAACAAACAAACAAACAAACAGCAGATACAAAATTTAGGAGAAACAGACCGAAACTTCCCTGCTGCTTGGTTCAGTGTGAGAAAAGACGGATGCTGGCTACTGGATTGCCTTCATAGGAGCTTGCTTTCTGCCCGGTTCTCTTTTCCTCAGCTAAGGTCTAAGATTAGAAAAAGACAGGCAACATTTATAGGCCATTTTATGAGGAAAGGGGATTTGGAGCACCTGGTCACAGCGGGAAAGCTGGAGGGAAGGAGAGCACCGGGTAGACCCAGGGAGAAAATACTTGACGGACTTGCAGAGTGGCTGAAGACAGGGAGGGTGGAAGAGATGCTCGAGGCAACGAGAGATAGAGACAGATGGAAGTCCATAATCGCCAACGCCATGCGGCAAGGCATCTGATGATGATAATGATGATGAAGGTCTGAGGAGAAAGGTCAAGGCCTCAACGGGAAAGGAACCGTGGAACCTTCAGAAAAGGTTCCAATGTCTCCCTTGTGGTACCCCCTGCCTGATGGGTGAAACCTGGGAATTTTTCCTATCTGATGTGTGGGTGTCTGCTAGTGACGAAACTGTCTTCGTGTGTACACACATGCAGAATATCAAGTTTCAGTTTCTCAAGACGACGTCTCCGCGCTCGGAACGAGTTCCATATGCACTAACGTCACAGATGTCATGTGTATGGTGACCGTGGCACAAGCCTTAAGCCTGCACATAAACCCATGAGATGGCCAGGTCCTGAGGCCCTACCTAGGCTATGTTTTACCCAGTCTACATTTCATACTGGTATTTTATCAGCCTTCCACTTGGAATAATTCTGGTTACACGTAAGCGACATGTGTATGTGTGGGTGCTTCTGTGGGCGTGTGTGTGTGTGCTTGTGATTCTGGTTATATGTTTTGCCATTGTAAACGCCTAGGGCATTAATTTGATTAGGCGTACTAAATGTTCATAATAATAATAATAATAATAATAATAATGTGTATGTGTGTATCTCACCGTCAAAAAAGGAACATATATACATAAATAAATAAATGAATAATTAAACGTCTGAATACAACACAACTAGCTTTTCTGTACAAAAAGGAAAATATCAAATATTGCACATTAAACAAAACGCTGGCTGCGCTGGCTTGGCCATGTGCGTCGGATGGAAGATGGACGTATCCCAAAGGTTATCCTTTACGGTGAACTAGTCTTCTGCAAGAGATCTGCTGGCCGCCTCCAGCTACGACACAAGGACGTCTGTAAGCGCGATATGAAAGCTCTGGACATCAACACAGAGAGCTGGGAAGACGACAACAGCCGACCGCAACAGATGGCGCAGTGTGCTCCAGAAACAACTCAGGTCAGGGAAAAGAAGATCCAGACCTTAGCTGAGGAAAAGAGGGTCAGGCAGAAAGCAAGCTCCTGTGAAGGCAACCCCATGACCAGCATCCATACATGTACATACATCCAGTGTCACAGAGACTGACTTTCCCACATCAGCCTTACCAGCCACAGCGGATGCTGCTCCAGAGGCATCAATTCGACTGGACGCGACACTAGGACGCATCATCCATGGTCGACGCCGACTGACGGAGGCCTACTACTTCAACTGCTATTACTACGAATACTACTACTACTACTACAACTATACTAGCAATAATAATAACAATATGATAATAAAACAACAACAACAATAACAAGACAACAACAACAACAACAACAATAATAATAATAATGATAATAATAATAATAATAATAATAATAATAATAATAATAATAATAATAATAATAATAATAATAATAATAATAAGAAGAAGAAGAAGAAGAATGCGAAGAAGAAGAATGCGAAGAAGAAGAATGCGAAGAAGAAGAATGCGAAGAAGAATGCGAAGAGATGAAGAATGCGAAGAAGAAGAAGAAGAAGAAGAATGCGAAGAAGAAGAAGAATGCGAAGAATGCGAAGAAGAATGCGAAGAAGAAGAAGAAGAATGCGAAGAATGCGAAGAAGAAGAAGAAGAATGCGAAGAAGAAGAAGAATGCGAAGAAGAATGCGAAGAAGAATGCGAAGAAGAAGAAGAAGAATGCGAAGAAGAATGCGAAGAATGCGAAGAAGAAGAATGCGAAGAAGAAGAATGCGAAGAAGAAGAATGCGAAGAAGAAGAATGCGAAGAAGAAGAATGCGAAGAATGCGAAGAATGCGAAGAAGAATGCGAAGAAGAAGAAGAATGCGAAGAAGAAGAAGAAGAAGAATGCGAAGAAGAATGCGAAGAAGAATGCGAAGAAGAAGAAGAATGCGAAGAAGAATGCGAAGAAGAAGAAGAAGAAGAAGAAGAAGAAGAAAAGAAGAAGAAGAAGAAGAAGAAGAAGAAGAAGAAGAAGAAGAAGAAGAAGAAAACAAGAACAAGAACAAGAACAAGAACAAGAAGAAGAAGAATGCGAAGAATGCGAAGAAGAAGAAGAATGCGAAGAATGCGAAGAAGAAGAAGAAGAAGAAGAAGAAGAAGAAGAAGAAGAAGAAGAAGAAGAAGAAGAAGAAGAAGAAGAAGAAGAAGAAGAAGAAGAAGAAGAAGAAGAAGAAGAAGAAGAAGAAGAAGAAGAAGAAGAAGAAGAAGAAGAAGAAGAAGAAGAAGAAGAAGAACAAGAACAAGAACAAGAAGAAGAACAAGAAGAAGAAGAACAAGAAGAAGAAGAACAAGAAGAAGAAGAACAAGAAGAAGAAGAACAAGAAGAAGAAGAACAAGAAGAAGAAAAACAAGAACAAGAAGAACAAGAAGAAGAAGAGTGATGATGATAATAATAACAATAATAATGAGACCAGTACTACTACTACTACTACCACTACTACTACTACTACTTATGACGACGATGATGATGATAATGATAATTGAAAAGATGATAATAACAGTAATGATGATGGTGATGCTTAACAACAATATTAATCACAACAACAATAACGACAATAATAACGATGCTGACAACGACAACAACAACAACAGCAACAACAACAAAACGATGATGATGACGACCATGACGACGAAGATGATGCTGAAAAAAAGGATGAATAAGGAGATAACTATGATGATGATGATGATGATGACAAAGTGCATGCCTTTCCTATTGTTGAACTGAATGAATGGGGAAAGGGGCGAAATGAGAGACACAGACAGACAGACAGACAGACAGACAGAGAGAGACAGAGACAGAGAGAGAGAAAGAGAGAGACAGAGAGAGACAGAGAGAGACAGAGAGAGAGAGAGAGAGAGAAAGAGAGAGAGAAAGAGAGACAGAGAAACAGAGAGAGACAGAGACAGAGACAGAGACACAGAGAGACACAGAGAGACACAGAGAGACAGAGAGAGAGAGAGAAAGAGAGACAGAGAAAGAGAGACAGAGAAACAGAGACAGAGAAACTGAGAGAGAGAGAAAGAGAGAGAGAAACAGAGACAGAGACACATAGACACAGAGAGAGACAGAGAGAGAGACAGAGAGAGAGAGAGAGAGAAACAGAGACAGAGAAAGAGAGAGAGAGAAATAGAGACAGAGAAACAGAGAGAGAGAGCAGTGGTGGTGGTGGTGGTGGTGGTGGTGGGTGAGGGTGGGGTTAAGAGGTCTTGACGTCATAAGTGTTGTGATTATCATATAATTCTTGTCGAGCATGACACATGGTGAGACAGACGCCATTACCACCAACATTGTGTATATCATTCATCATCATCATCATCATCATCATCATCATCATCATCATCATTATCATCATCATCATCAGGTGCCCTGCCGCATGGCGTTGGCGATCATGGACTTCCATCTGTCTCTATCTCTCGTTGCCCCTCGCATCTCTCCCACCCTCCTCGTCCTCAGCCACTCTGCAAGTCCGTCCAGCATTTTCTCACTGGGTCTACCCGGTGCTCTCTTTCCCTTCTGAGGCTACTAAGGTATAGCGTAGAAATGTGGAATAAACAAAACAAAACAAACAAAATAAACTAAACAAGATAAACAAAAAAAAAACAAAAGCAAAAACAAAAAATACAACAAACAAAAGAAAACAAACCAAACCAAACCAAACCAAACCAAACCAAACCAAACCAAACCAAATCAAACCAAACCAAACCAAACCAAACCAAACCAAACCCAACCAAACCAAACCAAATCAAACCAAACCAAACCAAACCAAACCAAACCAAACCAAACCAAACCAAACCAAACTAAATCAAACCAGACCCAATCCAACCCAACCAACCCAACCCAACCCAACCCAACCAAACCAAACCCCAAAAAACCCAACCCAACCCAACCCAACCCAACCAACCCAAACTAAACCCAACCCAACCCAACCCAACCCAACCAAACCAAACCCATCCAAACCAATCCAACACAACATTTCTATCATATTGATCCAGATACTGTATAATTATGTGGTTACATTACCACAACACTCATGAATAAACAAACGTTTTAAATTAACACCAAACACAGACTGTCCAGCTTTGTCAAACCAGACCAGTGACCAGGACTATCATTGTGTGACGTACCACTCAACACGACAAACACACCACTCATTTCCAACTCTCACAAAATCTTGTATCAAATAATATGTGGATAATTCAACCCTTTGGTATCGTCAGCTGGCTATTTGACCTAC
>JAPXFY010000035.1:1274647-1282147 GCA_030674185.1 Monoplex corrugatus
GGACACTCATTCACTCTATATAACTTGTTTCACGTTTAATTCTTGCTCGAAGCTGATTTGCAGTATGTTTTAAGTGCTGTGTTTGTCTGTGTAAAGTGGCATAAACATTTTCTGTGATTTATGGAGAAGTTTTATGAAATCAAAAATAGACGAATACGAGCAAACCACACCTTATCATTCTGGAATTTGTCTTATCTTAATTTTTCTTTGAAGTTCATCCACAGACGGTTAAGCGTGCGGTGGTCTTTGTTTTATTGCTGGTATTTTACTAAAATGCAATTTGAAGAATAATTATTTATTGAAACACGACACACCATAGCAGAACAAGGACATTTACTTATTGTATGGATTTTCTTGAAGTTGTCAACAGTTGGTCTGGTGTGAAGGATCTGTCTGTGTAATGTTCGGTGATAAGTCTTGTCAATGTTTTGTGGGGGGGGGGGGGGATATTTAAAAATCAGAAATAGATAAAACCAGATGAGGGATGCTTACTAATGTTGCGGCTTTAGATGTGCTGTATTCTTGCTTGGAGTTAATGTACAGTCGATTAGAAATGCAGTTAGATATTTTTTATTTTTTATTTCTTTCTTTCTGTCTTTCTGTCTTTCTGTCTGTCTATCTATCTGTCTGTCTATCCATCCATCTATCTACCTGTCTGTCTGTCTGCCTGTCTGTCTATCCATGCATCTATCTGTCTATCTATCTCTCTGTCTATCCATCCATCCATCTATCTATCTATCAGCCTATCTATCTATCTGTCTGTCTATCCATCCATCTATCTATCTGTCTGTCTGTCTGCCTGTCTGTCTATCCATGCATCTATCTGTCTATCTCTCTGTCTATCCATCCATCCATCTATCTATCTATCTATCTATCAGTCTATCTATCTATCTATCTGTCTGTCTATCCATCCATCCATCGATCTATCTATCTATCTATCTCTCAATCTATCTATCATCTATCTATCTCTCAATCTATCTATCAATCAATCTATCTCTCCAGCTTTCATCCTCTTTTTTTCTTTTTTTCTTTATTGATGTGGTGGTAAATCTGTTCAGTATTAATTATTACTGGTGTAAACCAGAAGCAAACGAAAACTAGAAACAGGACGCTCACTGACTGTGTGGGTTTTTGTTATGTTTCATTCGTGTTTGAAGTTGATCTACTTCACCTGGTTAGACGTGCAGTTTTACTGTTTCGCTTGTGGCAGTAGGTCTTATCCATGTTTTGTGGATTAATAGCCTGAAATCAGAAATACGAAAGCGTTAAAGGACACCTACTCATTCTACGGGCGTTTATCGTGTTTGTTCTTTTTTTTGAAGTTGATATACAATCGGTTTGTGGTGCAGCGTTTGTGTGTTGTGTTATAGTGGTAATACCAAAGGAAATAAGAGGGAAGCAGGGAGAATTTTTAAATATCAACTAAGTAAATAACTCTTGAGAGTCACGGAGTTATCTCCCATGTAGAATTTCTCAAACCCCAACACAGTTTGCGCTACCTATTCAGCTAGCATAGACACAGCCACAAAGCATAAAGTGGTAAGCTCACAACATTCCTAGAGTGGTAAGTTTTCTCTGTGTGTCGTGGAGAATTGTTTTGAAACTAAAAGTAGATGACATCAGAAAAAGGACGTGTACGTATTCTATGGGTTTTCTGGTGTGCATTTCTTTCTTGGAGTTGAAGTATACTGGGTTAAAAGTGCAATGATTTTTTTTTGTGGTGGCAAGTGTTTTCAGTGTTTTATAGAAAACCAACATTGGCGTAAAGTGGAACTATATAATAAAAAAAAAAAAAAAAAAAAAAAAAAAAAAAAAATTACAATATATATATAGCACAAAATCTTGATAAAATCAAATCTAAGCGCTGAAACAGACACACACACACACACACACACACACACACACACACACACACACACACACACACACACACACACACACACACACACACACACACACATCCTGTCTAATATCACTTATAGTGAAAAGACGTTAAATCAAGGAACGAACGAAACGAACACACACACACACACATACACACGCACACACACACACACACACACACACACACACACACACACACACACACACACACACACACACACACACACACACACACACACACGCATGGCTATAAATGGGGAGAAAGAATAAAAGCAATGGAAAATTATAGAGAGCATATTATATACAATTATACATTACAATGTGATTCCCCTCCGAGTGGAGACAGAACTACACTGTACATAAAAACAGAACAAGAACGTCCACGGTTTACCTAGGTTTGTTTGTGTTTAAGGGGGCAGACCTACCCACATTTGGGTACCAAGATTGTGATGTTCAGTGTTTCAGTTCTAATTAACCAATCACCATGCTATTTGGCAAGAAGATACCTCAGACAGTATTCTTTGGATTGAATATCTTTGCTGGGGTCTGTGAGTTATGAAAAGTTGACAAAAATTAATTAATTAATTAATTGCGATTTTTCGCGAGATTGTATACATCAGACATAATATGTTCAAAAGTTTTCATCCGATTTCCTTGATGTTTGGCACACATATAGCAGGGACAGGTACCTATAGCCGGCAGGTAAAGCTTGCAGTTCTGCTTGAAAGAAACATTTTTATCAAAAGTTGTATTATGATTTTTTTTTTTAATTAAAATTATTATAAAAATTGGTGTGATGATTGTACAGAAAACAATGATAGTAGAGCTAAGATTTTACTACATGCCATACATACTATACAGATGTGTTTGGTCACTACATATCAAATTCCTAACATGAATATATGTGTAGTTATAAATGTCACAGTATGTACTATATTTTTTCATTTTCGCGAGAACTTTTTTTAGTTAATTAATTTTTGTCAACTTTTCATAACTCACAGACCCCAACAAAGATATAGGCCATTTTATGAGGAAGGGGGATTTGGAGCACCTGGTCACAACGGAAAAGCTGGAGGAAAGAGAGCACTGGGTAGACCCAGGGAGAGAATGCTGGACGGACTTGCAAGGTGGCTGAGGATGAAGAGGGTGGGGGAGATGCTGGGGGCAACGAGAGATAGAGATGGTTGGAAGTCCATGGTCGCCAACGCCATGCGGCAGGGCACCTGATGATGATGATGATGATGATGATGTGATGATGATGATGATGATGTATGATGATGATGTGATGATGAGTCGGCTGGCTATAGCATATGAACTTGATAACGTTAAGCATTTTTTACTTTTTAAAATTTTTTTTTAACCTGGGTGTCGTTTTGATTGTGGTGTTAGCCCTGATATGGCTCTAGTAGTCGGCTGGGCCATAAGCATTATGAATCTGAACCCGCCGTTTGTGACATTGATTTTTTCTGGTTCAAAATTTCCACACCAGTTTCCATAAAAATTTGACGGGAATCTTTAAGCTGATTTTTCATGTACTTGACCTCCAGATCACATTTTTCAACTTTCTGCTGACAGTTTTATGAGAATGATTTACCTGGAAAGTTTTTTTTATATGTGACACTTTATTGTGGAGAAAGAACATTGATGGAGGAGATTAGAAAAAGACAAGCAACATCTATAGGACATTTTATGAGGCAAGAGAAATGTCAACACCCTGTCACAACAGGAAAGCTACAGGGAAAAGGAGCGCCAGGTAGACCCTGGGAGAAAATATTGAACAGTTTTGCAGAGTGGATGAAGACAGAGAGAGGGTATGACATAAATTATACTAGCAGTGACAAATTGTTAGATTGAAGATATCCATCCATTATAACTGACATAATTAATACGGCAATCAGTGTCAGTTTGAAATTCTTCATAGGTAAAAACATCAGCCATTTTCTTTAAGAAAATGTATGATGCAGTATATTCCTTTCTCTATTACTTTATTCATCATCATCATCAGGTGCCCTGCCGCATGGCGTTGGCGACCATGGACTTCCAACCATCTCTATCTCTCGTTGCCCCCAGCATCTCCCCCACCCTCTTCATCCTCAGCCACTCTGCAAGTCCGTCCAGCATTTTCTCCCTGGGTCTACCGGTGCTCTCTTTCCCTCCAGTTTTCCCGTTGTGACCAGGTGCTCCAAATCCCCCTTCCTCATAAAATGGCCTATAAATGTTGCCTGTCTTTTCCTAATCTTTCTTATGAGTGATCTATTTGTGTCTGCCTCCATCAAGACTGTCTCGTTTGTTTTCTTTGCTGTCCATGGAACTCTCAACATTCTTCTGAGAAACCACATCTCGGCTGCCTCGATCCTGCTCTGGCTTTGCTTGCTGACTGTCCACGCCTCGCATCCGTACAACAGTATTGGTTCTATATAACATTCAAGAACTCTCTTTCTGATGTTAATTGATAGGCATTTGTTGGTAAGAATGCTTGTCATCTTCTTGAATGCTGTTTTGGCTTGGCCGATTCTGCCAGCTATTTCCCATGTGCATCTGCCGTCTGATGAAATGACCGTTCCCAGGTATTTGAACTTTTAACCTGTGTCAAGGCTGTGCCATTTGCTGTTATTTTACATGAGGGGATTTCATGTTTTTTACTGATCACTATGACTTCAGTCTTCCTGCTGTTTAGTTCCAACCCCTTACCTTTGCTTTCTGTTTCTAGTATATTCACAAGGTTTTGTACTTTATTATTCTTCATTATTTTGTTATCGATCTTTATATTTTCGTTATAAAAGACAGGTTCAGCTAACAGTTCACTTGAATTCTTAGGTGTTACATGATTACAAAATGTCATATAGGCCTTACTTGTATCAGCCCGAAACATATTGTTCTTCATGAAGTATGAAACAACCGCTGGTTCATAGTATTCAATGTTGTTAAGGAACGGATACATTTCAGCTGCTAGACTTTTCCATTGATGGTTTGAAGTTTGAAGTTTTCTTATCCATAGAAGTTTGAGAGCATATGTATATTATGTGACCTCCCAGCACGAAATCAGTCTTAACTAGCATTTTTGGGCATTTTGAGATATACACATCACTGGAAAGTGTACATTCTGCTGATTATTTTGGTACTTGAACAAAGCTTGTACTCCAAAAAAATGTAGAAGTTATGTACATGTATGTTTAAAGTCATTAAATTGTATGACGGCCATTTTGAGAAAACGGCTACTAAAGTTTTTGTGTGCTCTCCTACACATTTTTCTCAAATTTCTTTATTTGGTGGCTTTGACCCAGTCTATCTATCTATCTATCTATCTATCTATCTATCTATCTATTTCTATCTATCTATCTATCTATCTATCTATCTATTATCTATCTATCTATCTATCTATCTATTTATCTAACTAACTATCTGTCTGTCTGTCTATCTATCTATATGTATGTATGTAGTATGTATGTATGTATGTATGTATTGTCTATCTATCTATCTATCTATCTATCTATCTATCTATCTATCTATCTATCTACTACCTGTCTGTCTGTCTATCTATCTATCTATCTATCTATCTATCTATCTGTCTGTCTGTCTGTCTATCTATCTATCTATCTATCTATCTATCTATCTATCTATCTATCTACCTATGTATGTATGTATGTATATATGTATGTATGTATGTACGTATGTGTGTATGTATGTATGTATGCATCTATCTGTCTATCTATCTGTATATTTTATATGTCTATCTATCAATCTGTCTGTCTTCTACTATCTATCTATCTATCTATCTATCTATCTATCTACCTTCTGTCTGTCTATCTATCTATCTATCTATCTATCTATCTATCTATCTTCTAGTTGTATGTATTATCTGTCTATCTATCTATCTATCTATCTATCTATCTATCTATCTACCTACTATCTTATGTATGTATGTATGTGTGTATGTATTGTTGTATGTATGTATGTATGATCTATCTGTCTATTACTGTATGATTAATATCGATCTATCTATCTATCTTCGTCTGTACTATCTATCTATCTTCTATCTATCTGTCTATTTATTATCTATCTATCTATCTATCTATTATCTAATTATCTATCTATCTATATTATCTATCTATCTATCTATCTATCTATCTATCTATCTACTACTATTTTATGTATGTATGTATGTATGTATGTATGTATGTATGTATGTATGTCTATTATCTATCTCTATCTGTCTATCTACTGTCTATCTATCTATCTTATCTATCTGTCTGTTTATATCTATCTACATCTACCCAATATCTCTATTATGTATATTATTGTTGTACTGTTATCTATCTATATGTATGTATGTATGTTGTATGTATGTATGTATGTATGTAGTATGCATGTCTGTTATTTCTATCTATCTATTTCTGTCTATCTATTATCTATCTGTCTTCTATATTATCTATTTCTATCTGACCTACTCTATTATCGTATGTATGTATATGTTATTATGTATTGTTATGTATATTATGTATGTATATATCTTGTATTGTCTATCTTCTATTTATCTATCTATATATCTATCTATCTATCTAATATTATATGTATCTATTGTCTATGTATGTATGTATGTATTATGTATGCATGTATCTCTATCTATCTACTCTGTCTTTTTCGTCTATTTTCTATCTTCTATCTAGTCTTCGATTATAATATGTGGACAGAGCATATGTCTATTTAGGTGGCTTCTTAAAGTCAATGTATTTGAACTTCATCGTCTGCAATAACTGTGACAGAATCCAACAGACGCGACCTAAAGAGTCAAATAAACATAGACGAATCAACAAATCAACACAGAACACAAAACAAGCAAAAAAAACAAAGACAGAAATCAACAAAAACAAAGACAGAAATCAACAAAACAAGACGAACAACAAAACAAAGCAAATCAACAAAAACAAAGACAGAAATCAACAAAAACAAAGACAGAAATCAACAAAAACAAAGACAGAAATCAACAAAAAACAAAAACGACAGAAGCAACAAAAACAAAGACAAATCAACAAAAACAAAGACAGAAATCAACAAAAACAAAGACAGAAATCAACAAAAACAAAGACAGAAATCAACAAAACAAGACAGAAAGCAACAAAAACAACAAAACAAAGACAGAAATCAACAAAAACAAAGACAGAAATCAACAAAAACAAAGACAGAAAGCAACAAAAACAACAAAAACAAAGACAGAAATCAACAAAAACAAAGACAGAAAGCAACAAAAACAAAGACAGAAAGCAACAAAAACAACAAAAACAAAGACAGAAAGCAACAAAAACAACAAAAACAAAGACAGAAAGCAACAAAATCAACAAAAACAAAGACAGAAATCAACAAAAACAAAGACAGAAATCAACAAAAACAAAGACAGAAAGCAACAAAAACAACAAAAACAAAGACAGAAATCAACAAAAACAAAGACAGAAAGCAACAAAAACAAAGACAGAAAGCAACAAAAACAACAAAAACAAAGACAGAAAGCAACAAAAACAAAGACAGAAATCAACAAAAACAAAGACAGAAAGCAACAAAAACAACAAAAACAAAGACAGAAAGCAACAAAAACAAAGACAGAAATCAACAAAAACAAAG